>JBBPCY010000136.1:30103512-30114451 GCA_037974405.1 Brachyalestes nurse | reverse complement strand
AGGACCCGACCTGACACCTAAACGTAGACAACCAGGCTCACACATACACAAGCATACATTCCCACCCTCATGCACACCCTCATGGTGGTTTTTTTGGCGCTCTCTCTTTGGTCCTGTCCTGCACTTGTGTAGTCTTGTGGTGTTTCTGTTTTTTTCTTTGTGTCAGACCACGGTCCTGGGGGAACGTTGTTTCATTTCACAGGGTAAAAATGACAATAAACACCTACCAGACTTGACTTAAAAATCAGCCCATGTTCCACTAGCAATGATTTAGCCAAGTCACAGCAAGATTGCTTTAGTGATCATCGGGCTGTGACACTATTTTATTTCTCAGAAAGTGGGAAATATAACTTTGTTTCTGAAAGATGACAACATTTCCACTAAATGAACATATTCCTTACATTCCGATAAGCTTCAAGCTGCGGTACGATTCCTGTTAAAGCTGTAGCGCTTCCTGGTGTGTGTGTGTGAGTGCTAACTGGCCTCAGAGACTTGATGCTTTCCTCATAAGGTTTGGGTCAAAGGCCCCACACACACATAAACACAGACCAATTACATCATAGACCTTCAACCTCAGCAGACTAACAATCCTTGAGAGCTCATTTACAGTGTGCTTGGCAAATCAATCAATGCAGGAGATGTCAGATGTGTATTCTGCTTTCGAGGAATTACTAATGGACGTCTTCTCACTTATCAGCCCTGTGTGTTTGAGTGTGTGTGTGTGTGTGTGTGTATGGGTTTGTTTGTGGCATCTCTGGTTACTCTCCTGGGACCAGTCTAGTACACTCTGTTCTGTGCTGGGAAAAATGGGGCATTCTGGCCACATGACTAGGCGGAAGTGCCAGGGATGCTGGGAAGTCAGAGAGAGACTGTCATTCCTGGGCAATTGTGTGTGGTATCGTTGCACGTGTAGAAGCAATCAATAGCTATAATACACTTACAGTAAAGCATGTTATCTGGAACACATAGAAAAAAGAGAACGAAACTGAATAATTTGTAATGTCTGTGAAAACTATACATTCAGCAGGGCCTTTTCTAAGAGCAATGTTATTAGCTATCACTTATATATAATATGTAAAGTATCAAGATTTCATTGTGATATTTTGTGAGCTGGTTAGAAAAACACAGGTTTGTACAGAAGCGACTATAAAACAAATCCTTCTTTTTTATACGCATAATCTGTCTCTTTTTCTTGCAATACCACTCCATCATGTTTAATATGAAACAGAAGTTTCATATTAGCATCACATGTTTTTCAGCTAAAATGGCTCCCATATCAGAGGATATCCTTTCCAGTTAAAGTTCTAGGCCTCTTAAAAGAATCTAACACTGGCCTGGGCCTTCTCTGCACCGCCAGGTAACAGTATGGTAAACTAATAAAGGACAACATTTAAGAATGTCCTGAAATGTCCCCATTTTTTCTCACAGTACTATAAAGCTGAGGGGGTGTGGGCCTCTGAGACACAGGCTAACCGCACCTCTCTGGACTGTCAATCACTGACTAGCTGAAGGCATTTGGAGAAATTTAGTTATATTGTTAAGTGCGGGTCAGATATTACGATAGAAGGAGAAGAATAATCCTTTCCACCCACACAGTACCATAATGAGGGAAAGGAGGCCTTCAGAGAGCAGCACTCAATAGAGGGAGAGGGGAACAGGCCCATTCTTTCCCCAAGAACCATATTGAACGACTGAGAGAGGAAGCATTCAGAGAGCAGCACTCTCACCAAACGGTGGCGAAGAAGACATCCTTCAAACCCAGTGAGTATCACACAGGGAAAAAACAGCATTAAACAACTCAAGAAAATTGACAGAGCAGCACACTGACCAATAGAATCAGAAGAAACCCTGACAGAGCATCACACGGACCAATAGAGGGAGAGGAAACACAGACAGAGCATAACACTGATCAATAAAGATACAGGAAATGCAGACAGAGCAGCACACTGACTAATAGAAGGAGAGGAAACACAGAAAGTGCAGCACACTAACTAACATATTGAGAGAAAACACAAAGAGATCATCGCACTGACCAATAGAAGTAGAGGAAACATAAAGAGATCTGCACAGTGACCAGCAGAGGGAGAGAAAAAGCCCAATTGGCATTATACTGAATCACAGAGTGAGAGGAAACAAAGAAAGAGCAGCACACTGACCAATAAAAGCAGAGGAAACACAGAGGGCCAGATGAGTATAACAGTGCAGGTGCAATACGAAACATGCCTTGATACGACTGCAGTATACATATCTGCAGTTGCATATCACCATGCAACTGAATTAAACATTGTCATCGACATTGTCATGACAAAACAAAACAAAAAATAAATTAAAGTGAAGAGACAATGGTGTTATGGAATGAAGTTTTTAGAGTGATTCTGAAAATGAGGGAGAGGGAGAAGAAACGTCCACAGAGAAGCACACTAAGCAATAACTTGGTGTGCACATGGACAATACTCTGGACTGGCCAAAGAATTCTAAGGCCACAAGAAGTAGGCTGTACTGTACTTCTGCAGAGTTTTAATTTAGTTTAAATCTCTTTTTAACTTTATATTTAAATCATTCCTGCTTTTGTGTCTCTGTATGACTGTGCTGTCGTGACATAAGCAATTTCCTCCAAGATCAATACAGTGTTCTGATTCTGATTGATTCTGCTACTTCCTACGAAGACTCTGGTTTTTGTCTGTAACACCATTTTGCGGATGTTCAGTGATTCTGTGGTGGCCAGGGCTATTTTCTACACCATTGGCTCAACAAGCTAATCAGCAAAGCGGGGGTGGGGAGTGGGGGTGAAGAACTTGGAAACTGTGGTTCAAAAGAGAACATTGTCTAGACTTCATTGACAATGCTGATCATACACTCTACAGTATTGTGGTCAAACAGAGAAGTACTTTTAGCCACAGACTCACCAGAGTAAAGCGCTCACCTTTTGCCAAAGAAAATCTCTTCTCCCCTTCCTGACTCTATAACTACTCCCTCAGTCACAAACCCACCTATCAGATGCTATAACTCCTCCCCCTGCCACACACACACATACACACAAAATAATCTGTGCAATAACCTCCTGCAGTAATCTGCTGGTATTTCTTTTTGTGTGCAAAATCTGAGCTCCAGCCCCTAGTGAGATACGGCAGTATTGGGCATTCTTTTTAATGCAAAAGGTTGCTACAATAGACAAATAACTTGCAAAAATGAATTGGCCAGTGAGCATCAGTCTAAACTACAGAGGGGGAGGAAACAGCTACCACGAATGACAGAATCCAAGAAAAACAAGGCCACCCTTCCCTTCCACAGAGCAGCCTGCCACAGATGATTGTGGTATTTAGAGCTGTGGAAAATAATCATTTTTAAGATGCATAACAATGTGAACATGAACAATTCTGCATCGATGCAGAACAAGAAAATAATCAATTTTTAATCTTTTTAATTAAATAAAATGGCATTTGTGCCAGGTTACTGTTTTCATTCTACACCCCACCCCCGATTTCTGCCCAGGTCCTACATACATCACCTGTGCCTAATGTGAGTAGAAAAATGGCAGAAAGTGAGCAACATGTTCTCAGAGAATGTTTTAAAAGCAGATGTTTGGAAACATTTTGGCTTGAAAGAACATATGCTGTAAGACCTGGAGGACAAGATGACATTGTAATGCATCAAGAATCATTCTGCAATCGAATCACTAGCATTTGAAACGTAACTGGGTTGAATTGTGAGTCCAGTGACGATTAACACCTCTAATGGCAACTGTGATTAGTGTGTAGACCTTACATTAGGACCATATTTTCATGATCTGCTTATCATTGCTCTTTTATGTGTGAATCAAACCATCACCCATTGCTAAAACCCTTCGATCAGAAGAAACCAAAAGAGACAGACTCACCCTTCAACATATCTGTGTTGTTTTTCGTGAGCTGCAAGACCCAAGTTCTTGCCAAGACTTTGTGAGGTGCATGGTTTGCAGATGATGTATGTGCTCCACCAACATGACTGATCAAACTGGTGTTATCTTCTTATGGAGAGGTTCTGCAAGAAGGTCACTGAGGAGACTATCCCAGCTGTACACAAATTAAGCCTGTTGTTTTTATGTTAAATAGCCAGAGCAAAAAAAAGGCTGTTATTTCAGGTCATCTGAACTCCCTTCATGAACCTATTGTGTTCCATCTCATGTTTCTCTGAAGAGTCTTCTCCTTGCCCTCTTAACCACAGGAGAGACCTAAAACGCACCTGTTTCAACCACTGCCCCCAGAGTTCCTTCTGGCACTAGATAGCCTGCGTCAATCACGGAAAGCACATCACAGGAAACGTGTTGGGCCGAGGCCCAACTCCGCTTATGGCTTCCTCACTTTACAGCCATGGCTGTGCAACCCCAGGGTCTACGTGTAGGACTGTTAGCATTGGATCTGACAGGTCCAGAACCGATTACACACCAGCTCATGCTGGACACGCCAGCGACGCAGCAGACTGCGAATAGATAACAAAACAGCTCACAGCTGGAGCTGGAGAGGCTCACAGAGAAAGGCACGGTGATGCACGACGCATAGACAAGATCATAACCCCTGAAAGCAGAGGCTTAATCTTCTGCCAATGAAGGGCATTCACAGATATTGTCCCAAAGCAGCTTTTCAGGCCTCTCTTGAGCAAGCCTACATAATTCAAAAACAAAGGTGCCAAAACAAGTTCTTTGAACCACTGTTGGCTCCTCAAAGGACTTTTCAGTGGACGGCCTGTCAAAGATGATCAGAAGAACCACTAAATACAGCATCTAAACGTAACAAATATTTTTATTTATACTACCAAAATAAAATATTTACTGTTGAGCAAGCAACCAGAGGGTCACAATGAATAAAGCAGAGGAATCACCCAGAGAGCAGAGAAGAGGAAACGCCCAGCGAGCATCACGCTAAACTACAGAGGGGAGGAAACACCTACTATGAATGACAGAATCTGAGAAAAACAAGAGCACCCTTCCCATCCAGAGAGCAGCGAGGCCATATGCGCTCTCTTGCACTCACTGCCACAGCTGACTGCAGTATTGCTGTGATTATTGTGTAGACGTTACGTAGGTCTATATTATGATTATGGAGATACGACATCAGTTGGAGAACAAAGAAGTGCTCACAAACTTCCACTCCAGCTAATCAACTAATTATTAAACTTTTTCTGGACTGAAGTGAGTGTATCAGCTGAAAAAACACTAAAAAGTGCAGGTCAAGGAGGATCAGGTTGAGAACCACTGGTTTAGAGAATACTCTTTTTAAATGTGTTCTCAAGTTGTTTTGAGCCATATGCAATCATTATTGAGCTAATGTCTTCCTGTATACACTAAAGCAACTTGGAATATCCATGCTAAGTTCATGCTTGATGCTGGTGTAACTCGAGTGTGAGGTCTACAGCCTCATGTTGGCCACTTTCATCAGTCCTGGTGAAATATTGATCCATTATCGCCCTCTTCTGGATGGAGAGTAAATCTATACTACCTCTGCTCCACAGTAGGGACTGTCACTATTATATTAGTAATTAAGTAGCTGTAGTATTAGAAAATACCAGGAGTGCAATGATCTTATTGTGTTTCATACAATACACTAAATTCACTTAAACTTTTTGGTGAAATGTGCATTTTGCTGGTGTCCTTTATATATTTATGATAGTGACAGTTTGTCAAGATAAATATTGTCGAAATGCCTATCTCTATGAGAAAGCCTTTATATAATTCAATTTAATAACTTTCCAAATAAAATGCTAGTTTTTAATTTTAAAAAAGTAATTATGCAAACAAGTCATGGCTGATTCACTGAGAAAATCCATTTTAAATTATGTATTTGATCAAATGTGACAGATCCAATGACCACACACCCACCCAAAACCACACCTAGACTTTATCATAAAACAATACATTACATTTATTAACAAACATGCAATTGAGATTTTTCATGCACATGGCATGAATGACAGAATCCTGTCCAAAGAAGAAACTGAACAAAAAGCGCACGCCGTTATGGACATTTTCGCACAACACATACAGAGAGCTTTCTTCCAGCACCTTTCTCTTTCATGGCATTGTCTATTGAACGGTCTTTAGCTTCTTCATCCATTGGTCCCATCCACCATTTTGGGCCACAAACATGGGAAAAATGAGGACAAGCATGGCCACTTTACTAGAATAGTCCACAGCATGACCACCCTGGCCCCTGTCTACTGGGTTTTCTTTGAGCTTTCTCTAGCTGCTTTTCTCTTTAATTGCAGTGTCTTCAACTCTGTCATAGCTGAGAAAGTCCTCTTCACCCACACAGCCTGAAACACATCATCAAAGTCAGTCACTTAATTTCACTTAAGATGAAAATAGATCAATAACTCATTCTTTCTCCTGAATCTGCAGCATCGCAGAAAAAGATGGACCACAGTCTGTAATTGTTAACTATAAAATTGTAAACTATATATGGTCAGTTAAGATGATAAAATGGTCATTTTATCATCAGATACAAGGGCTTGGCTAGTTGGTGTGCACATCTAAAGAAAACAGCTTACATTTTGTTGGGTTACTCTGTGCATGTGCACACAAAAATATTGGTGTCAGTTCATTAGTGTCAAAAATATCATTATTACATAAGAACCCAAAACAAACACTAACAAAAACTGAAGTAGAATGTTTACCTTTTATCAGTTCCTGTTTCAAAAACTCAAGGTTTTGTCATTACAGCAACTACATACAGACACTTTGATCAGTTTTGATTATCAAAAACTTACTGTACGTTACATCATCAGATCATATACTCCGTGCACTAGGCCCGTTTCCTTCCTCTTTCAATGGGATCATTTACATGTGCATTATTTAAAGACATTAGAGGGGCTCTGATGAGATCTTACCACAATGATGATGGTGTTGAACAAGAGTGGGACTGAATACACCAACGATATGAACATTCCCTTGGAATCAAAGTACTGGAACTTGGAAAACGACCTGAAATTCAATTAAGATTGCTGATCACACTGTCAACAAGCAGAAAATCTTTTCCAACAAAAACTGGGAGGGAAAAAAATCAGCTTACCTCCAGTTCATAGCTGCCAGCTCGTTCAGATACTCAGCACTGTACACCATTGCAACTGAGGATGGCAAAGAGGTTAACATCAAGCAGGATTCAGCAGTTTTGAATCAGGAGTACAGTGCAGGAGAGCGAAATGTCTCACCCATGATGAGAAAGTGGAAGATCTGGAGTCTGTAATGCCTGCAGGTGAAGAGAGTAAAAGCAAAACACAAGAGGTGGAACACCAGAAGGCCAAGGAGCCATGGCTCAGACCACTCAACCTGGACAGAGAGAGGACGAGACATTATTTATTCTTGTTATTCTCATCGTGGCGTGGAGTATCTAACATCAGTATCAGATCTACACCAGCATTAAAACCCGCACTATTCTCCTCTGTCTTCTTTTAAACATTTGCACTTCTATTGCACTTTCAATTGTCATTTCTTTACTATGCATTCTTTTATTGCTTTTATTTATTTTATTTCTTGTTTTGTATTTTATTCTGTTCTGTAAAACACATTGAAAATCCTTTTGTAGACGATAATGTGCTATATAAATTCGAATAAACAGATCTATACTTAATTAAACCATTTGCTACTAGCTAGCTAGCTAACCAGCTCAAAGTGTCCTAAACTACCCATACGCGTCCTTACAGACTGCAGGAAAGCCCACGTCGATGTAATTCGTATATTGCTGAACCCATTAACAGGAATGGAGCTGATATTCTTTGCTTTTTGGCTGCTCATTTTGTAAAAAGAAAAACAGCAGGTTTCATTTAGCAAACCTGCTCATCCACTATACTAACATCACCCTTCCGTACACATCACTGCTCTGAGAAGTGGCTTTTAAAAAAAAAGAGTCCTGGTGCGTTCTATGAAATGTCTCTGCTTTCGTACTTTCGTGTTGTGTGAATTCTGCAACACGAAGCATTTGAAAAATATTTTTACACAGAGAAACTGTGTATTGTAAATTTCTCACTTGTGAGACTAATAAAGGTTTATCTTATATTATGTGTGTATATTATGCATTTATATACACATCATTTGCATGAGTACAAACGATTAATTAAGACTTTTATTTTGAAATGTGTTCCGGACAGGCGACAGAAACACACAGTTGTAGCACAAAAAGGAGTCGGGTTTAAACAAACTCGCCACAAATGTAACTGTATTAAAGTGTTTTTTTTAATAATCCGAAGTACGCTTGAATGTGCTCCCACTGCAGATAATTCTGATTTAGCGCTGACTGCCCATATTTGGTTTGTCTCAAATCGATTCCTCTTCTCCACGTAGTGGAGACCTACACTACATGGACAAAAGCATTGGGACGTCCCTGTTTACAGGGTTTACTAGGCCCCTTCCTAGGACCCTTATTTGATACTGTAGTAGTTATCTAATAATTACTATATGAATTATGACAGTGGATTATATGTATTATCCAGTACTGTGCAAAAGTTTTAAGCCACCTCTCGTTTCTTCATATTTTGCTTCCAAAGAGCCAGACTTTCCTGTATTATTAATTGTAGTTTTGAGGATAGGTTCTCCAGGCATCCTGAGGGACTTTCAAGGACTCTCATTTTCGGACCAGTCTCTGAACCTGTCCAGTTTCAGAGGAATGTTTTTGTTTGTTAAGACGCACAGTGATCAACATATAAATCATTAAAGCAGAACAAAGTCATCTAACTTAAGGCCTGAACCAGTGAAGAAACAGGTGCAGATGATTCCAGATGATCAGGCAGTGCTGGATGCTGAGTGGTTGGAATTCCTGTATCTAGGTTCCTTGTATCTTTAGGCACTTTGCAGCCTGTCACAGTAAAACATTTGTTCCCATTTCTTTCACTTAAATCACTCAATATGACAATACAGTTTGATAGGCATGAAATAGGATCCAACAAGGTGATTCAAAGCAACATATAAAGAAATGAGGGGTAGTTCAAGTCTTTTAAACCTTACTGTATATTACATTAAACAGTTTTACATTTCTGCATTAAGCATTTGAAAACATGAATGTTCATGTTAAACAAAACCCTGAACTGCAGTTAAAAAAATACACTTTAAACAATAATTACATAATTTATACAAAGTTTATGATGGGTTTACTTAAATTTAAACTGACTGATATTTTACTCAATTTATATTTTCAGCAAAGAGATGTAACAGTATAGTACGTTATAAGTAAATGTCACTTTACTTTACAGTTTAAATTAAAATCAGTATGTAGACTTGAAATTAGTTCAAGTTCATAAGGCAATAATTAAAAAAAAAATAATACATTTAAATAATGAAAAAACAGCCCATTAAGGCACATTCGAAAATTAATTCACTTGTCTTGTGATTTTCTCATTCAGCCTAATGCTGTTTAGTGTTGAGATGTAGTCATAATACAGGACCAGTTCAAATAAAGATCATTTCCATATATCAGTAAATACATGGCATAGCACACACACACACACACACACACACATATATATATATAAATACGCACACATTACATGGTCAAGTATTGACAATTACACCTGACAATTACACCAACGGGGACTTTAATGACATTGCATTCTAATACATAGACATTTATTTGGAGTTGCAGGTATAACAGCTTCCACTCTTCTTGGAGGGGTTTCCACCACATTTCTGTGGGGATTTATGGGGTCAGGCACTGATGTTGGACAAGAAGGCCTGGCTCACAATCTCCATTCCAGGTCATCCCAAAGGTGTTGGATGGGGTTGAGGTCAGTCAAGTTTTTCTGCATCAAATGTCTTTATGGACCTTGTTTTGTGCACTGGGGCAGAAGTCATGGTGGAATAGGAAGGGGCTTCTTCCTATACTGTGTCCGCAAAGTTGGAAGCATCGCGTTGTCCAAAATATCTTCGTATGCTGAAGCATTAAGCTTGCCCTTCACTGGAAATAATGGGTCTAGAGTCTAGACCAATCCCTGTCCCAATACTTGTGTCCATGTGCTATATATTTAGAGGTTGCCCCCTCTCTCGCTGTAGGGGGCAGTGCTTCTGTTTTTCCAGTCTGAGTAAAGCTCAGCAGCAGCAGGATTGACTGGTGGCCATTACGGGTTTCTCCTGCTGGCGTTTTTCTCTCTAGCTCTTTCTGCTTCGCTTTTCTCTCTTCTAACAGTTTAACACAACGGTTCGTCGTCTGCCCCGATGAAGGAGTTTCGTCCCGACTGACGCTGGGAGAATGGGGGTATTAAACATTTCAGACCAGGTGCGAAACCGAACCTGCAGGCTCTGCGCAGCTATGCTAGGCTATGCTAGGTTGTTTATGCATTGCTGCTTTTTCGGGCGCTGCGCTGTTAGCAGCTTGGCTAAGGATTACCCGGGTAATTCCTCGCTTGTTTATGTTTGTGTTCAGGTTTTGGCAGTGCAGGAATATTCGTGGAAACGGCTTCTCTTTGCACGTGCAAGCTGAGGTGAATTAGTGTTGAGGCTATGGAATTGTTTGCATTTTTGTTGATCATTAGCCTGCTAGCTAACCTTAACCCGCCCAACGCAAAAACGCATTTTTTTCCTTTCACTTTCTGATCTGCAGTTGGTTGCTGGTCAACAGTGGGTTTATCGTTTCAGTAAAAAGCTTACAGAATAGCCTAATATACACAAAATCCTACAAGCCAACGCAAGGAAAACGCAGTGTGTGTAATAACGGCGGTTTAATTGCTGTTAGCATGACGGCTCTTACAGCCTGGACCTCGGTTTGACCTGCTGTTTTCGTTTTAGTCTCAGTTTCAGAGGTGTTTGGTGGCTGTATGCCACAGATTTAGGTTGTCACGGTGTAACAAAGCCATTTTTATTAATGTGCATTAATGGCTGGAGGGTAAATATAGATAGTCGTTGAGTATCTGTCAAGACAAATGTTGTTTCCAGTATCATATATATGTGTGTGTGTGTGTGTGTGTGTGTAGGTGTGGGGGT
>JBBPCY010000136.1:30057091-30097412 GCA_037974405.1 Brachyalestes nurse | reverse complement strand
GTGTGTGTGTGTGTGTGTGTGTGTGTGTGTGTGTGTGTGTGTGTGTGTGTGTGTGTGTGTGTGTGTGTGTGTGGTAATCCCCCGCTTTTCGCGGGGGTTATGTTCCAAAAACCGCTTTGTGTTTTTAACGAACACTTTAATTTCATTTTAATCTCAGTTTAATGTATTACCCTTAATTTAATGCATTTACCCTTACCCCTTTTAATTTAATTTATAGTAATAAAAATGCAGGGCTTTAAGCAAGAGAAACACTGAGACGATCCACGGGGGAGATTCTGGTTTGGAGTGCCACGCGCTTCATACGGCAGCAGCAAGGAGAAATAATCAGAATCAGAAAACTATTGAAACCCGGAGGAAAATTATTAAAAAACCGTTAGCCTTAGCAGTAAGCATTAGTAGCGTGCTGCGAGCCAAAGCAAAGACACAAAAGAAACGTTGAAATAACTCTTTCTACCCACTTGTTTAGACAGGGCACAGCTTACTAATGCTAAATAAACTGTAGAACTGTAGAAAATTGGGGAACAAATGTTTGAAACACTAAAATACGAAGACAAGACACAGAGCAGTCACTCACACCCACAAACACACACTCTGAGAGTGGGTGTCCATGACTGCTTTGTGTCTCTGAGAATGTGTGCGTGTGTGTAACCTCTCTCACATTCTCAGATTGGCTACTTTCAAACCTCCCGCCTCTAAGTTCAGCTGTATTTCAAGACGCACTTTCTATATGAAAGTGTAGCTGAATTTACGTTCATATTTGTTACAAAATCACTAAATTATATTTTCTTGATAATTTAGTTCTAAAATGCTAAAATATATATTGCCGCAAAAAAGTTGGAGAATATTTTGTAGTTTCCTCAGTATTGTTGAGACTTTCGCGTGTGACTGAATCCGCGACTCCTGATACAGGTAACACTGGGAAATTACTGTATTCCTTCGAAATTCAAACTCTTGCCGCTGTGAAGCGATTTTTATTTGTCACCACTGTCATGTAGGTGGGGGAAAGGTAATATCAACCGGTAAAACCCTTTTTAAACAACTCCGACATCAAGTAAAAATGCTCTTAGCTCAGGACTTTAGCTAGCTCAGATTCTCTACATGAAGCAGTTTGAATCATCTGTTTTGAGAAACACTGGTATGAACAGCCATGTTTAATGCCAAATGCTCTTATCCTGCCCTCTGTTGGACTAACCTACAGCACAACAGACTTTCAATGGGTTACATTATATTTTGTCTTTTTAAAGAAAATGTTGTTATCAAAACATCTAAATGTTGCTTTATTTCTTTCTTTTTTGTTTTGTTTTGATTTCTCTCCTTAGAGCAAAGAAGGCAAGAGCCCCCTTCACATGGCTGCCATCCATGGACGCTTCACTCGCTCCCAAATTCTCATTCAGAACGGTAAAGCAACCTTTTTATGCTGGTCTGTTTGTCTCTCAATCACTCACACATGCACTTGCACCCATTCTTAGTTTTGGTGTTTGTCTCTCTAACACTCAGGTGGGGAGATAGACTGTGTGGACAAATATGGCAATACTCCTCTTCATGTTGCTGCTAAGTATGGCCATGAGCTGCTCATCAGCACCTTAATGACAAACGGTGCTGACACAGCCAGGTATCTGACATTACTTTATTCTCTATTGTGCTCAACCATTGTAAAACGCCTTTGGGTTATTGAGGTTGTATACAAGTTCTTGTTTATTAGTGTGATTGCTTGTTCTTCTTAAGTTAAATTTGTATGTATTTATTTATTTTTTCTGGAATTGTAGTCTGGGCCCATATTGAATTTTGGCAGAATTCCAAGGCTAAAATGTTCTTTAATATCTGGTATAGTGCACATGTATTCAGATTTTTGATCAGGGACTGGGTATTGATGGTTTAAAAATTCAATGTTTGTGCTCGGATTGTCTCCGTAATGTATGGGGACTCATAAATAGACTTCAAAACCCCAAAGCTAGGGTCAGTTATACAAAAGATGTCGCTGTCTGCTGTGGTTTAACTAAAAATAATCTGTGTGTGAATGAAGAGAGCCAGAAAGGGTGCTGGTTCGATACCCTGCTGTAATTTTTTTTTTTTTTTTTTTTTTTGGCCGTAAAACCAATGTTTGAGTCTCCCCAAACACTGGTTTTATAGCAGCTGTGCGATCACAGTTCCTCACAGAAATGCTTTTCCTCTTTCAAAGGCAAGGGATTCATGGGATGTTCCCACTGCACCTAGCTGTGCTCTACGGGTTCTCTGACTGTTGTCGCAAGCTACTCTCCTCAGGTTTGTGCACTACCAAGCTGCTGTGCTTCATGTTGGTAACTCAGAAAATAAAAAAACTTGAGGCCTTGATGATACTAAAGAGTGCTGTTGTATTTCCCCGGGCAGGTCAGCTGTACAGCATAGTGCTGTCTATGAGCAAAGAGCACGTGCTCTCAGCCGGCTTTGACATCAACACTCCAGATGACTTTGGGAGAACCTGCTTACATGCTGCTGCCTCTGGAGGGTCAGACTGGAACTTTGTGTACTTTTACAGCTCCCAATTGCAACACTCTTAAGTTGTTTTGTCCCAACATGTGCTTATTGTTGCTTGCTTTGTTTTTCTTCCACTCTTTTCCCCCCATTTAGAAACACTGAATGTCTCAACCTGCTCCTGAGCAGTGGGGCTGACATGAATAAGAAAGACAAATTTGGAAGGTACCAAAACTGTTCTAGATTTACTTGCTATTTGCTAAAATTACAAGGTTGTATACAGGACTGTGTGTCGTCTGAATCAGCAGAAGCAAATCAGCATTTGAGAGAGTGTAGATTTGACCAATATTTTAAACCAATATTTATTTCATTTGTATTTTATTAATTTTACTACAAATGTAGTGGATTGTACTACAAATGTAGTGGATTGCATTAACGTACATGCATCAGATATATTGGGATCAAACCAGAACTCATATTAGTGCATCTCTACTGTTGTCAGTTTCATGGTTTATGGACTCAGGGCTGTGTGTTGGTCTAAAAGATCTGAAATAGTCCTATCTGTCAAACCTGGACAACTGCTTATTTTCCCCCATTTATTAGATGTATATTTATCTTTTATAAACAAATAAAATATAGGAAATGTAACAGTTTTCATATTACACTTGTTTTTGTTTGAGACTAGACTAGTAGAATATGAATTCAATTCATAAACTCAATCTGGCGCTGTTTCAGTTCTCTGTGTGTGTGTTTGTGTTCTTTATGCAGGACCCCTTTGCACTATGCGGCTGCCAATAGGAGGTATCAGTGTGTGGTTATTCTGGTGGGAGCAGGAGCAGAGGTCAATGAGTGTGATCAATCAGGCTGCACTCCTTTACACTACTCGGCCGCTTCCACAGCTTTTTGCAGGTACAGTGCAGTCTCGCACACATACAGACAAGCAACATTTGCATCACATGGAGTGTTTAAGTAGCTTCTACACATACTAATTGTTGACAGGCTACATATGGTCTCTTACACTTTCAGTGTAAATTGAGTTTTGTTTGTTTTATTGTTTTTTTTTTTTTTAAACACTGACCTTAAACAGTGTTTGTTAAAGATGCCCAGACAGTAAAAATGAAAAATAAGTCTTATATGGTTAGATGGATTATTTTTGAAGGTCAGTACCACACAAATGAGTAATAAATGCACTGTGAAACCCTAATATTAGCATCTTCAGTACTACTTGGTTTTAGGAGCTGGATATCTTACTTTTTCAGGTTGGATAGAGCCCAGCAGATCCCTGAGGATGGAGAGAAGGAATCCTTCATGTACGTCTTCTGTATCCTGATTTTTCACTGTGACTTCTATTTTTGCTTAATAGCTGCTTTGTTAAAGCTGACCTACTGTTTGTTTGGCACCTGAAGAATATTTATCATTATTTGAACTCTGGCTCTGGCTAGTATAGCATATCCATTACTGTTGTGATAGTAGGTAAAAAGACCAGGTTTATCTGTTTCCAGATTTGCCTTTGCTGTTTAAGTATTGTAAGAAGCCTTTGTGTGTGTGTTTTTTTTAGGTGTGTTGAATATTTGTTGGATAATGGGGCAGACCCATGCCTGCGCAACCGTAAAGGATACAGCCCTGTCCACTACGCAGCTGCCCATGGCAACAAGCAGAGCCTGGAGCTGGTAAGGAGCCAAACTGGAATGCAGAGTGTTTTTGACACATGCTGTAGATGTTATGATAAGATAACCGTTTAGTCCCACGGGTGGGAAATTTACATTGTTACAACAGTGAACAGAATAAGGAGTATAAAGTAGAACTTATATATACTAGACAATACAACAGTATAAAATAACAGTATAAAACAGTATAAAAAACTATATTCATAAAATAACTATACTTTCTACAATATATAAAATGATGGGTGTGTGTATATGTACGTGTATGTGTGTATACACACACACGTATGTGTATGTGTGTATACACACACGTGTGTGTGTGTGTGTGTGTGTGTGTATCTGTGTATGTATGTATGTAAATACCTCTTTTTCCCTTATTTCATAGCTATTGGTGATGTCCTTCAATACGTCAGGAGATGCAGAGAACTGGGAGCCTGTCAGTCCTTTACACCTAGCAGTATGTATATTTAATCAGAATCCTATTTGTCTTCATTGCTGGGTTGAGAACAATCAAGTGTAGGTGTCAAATGTCTGATAAAGACATACCAGCACCGCACACACTTCCCCACCACACCACTGCTGCAGAATGATCCATGACCCACAACCCATATAATATCTGGTCACTGGTGGTTCAGTGGTGTTCCCTAACTATTGGATTTAGTAGATGGTGGTTGGCAAATGGTTCATCAATAGATTGCCTACATGTAGTCAGTGGTTCTGTATCTACGAAATGTGATATGGTCAAGGCTATTGACAAAAATAATATGCCTTAAATAATAACACAAGGAAATCCTATTCTTTCATGTCTTTATTGAGAACAACCATAAAAAAACCTCATATCACTACTGGGAAAAGTATGTGAACCCTCGAGTTAATGACTTCAAAAAAGCTATTTGGAGTCATGAATTAGCATACCTGGAGTCTTGTTAAGAAGATTGGTTTGGACTAGAGAACCATTTAAACTTTTGGAGTTTGCTTCGCACAAAAAGAATACACTTATGTGAGCCTTGATCGTTGATCCTCTGAAAGCTCTTTTAGGCAAGGCATGGCTCACGTGTATTCTTGTGCGAAGCAAACTCCAAAAGTTTAAATGGTTATCAGTCAGAGTAGCTTTAGTCCTTTTGTAGCCTTTACCTCTGTTTTAGCCACGTTTTCAGCCTTTACTTCTATTTTATCCTCCATTTAGCCCCGTTTTGCCCTCATTTTAGCTCCACTTCATCTTAATTTTAGCCTCATTTCTAGCCTTTAGCTCCGTTTCAGCTTCATTTTAGCCTCAGTTCACTTTGGTTGGTTGAGCTCTGCTTCCAGATGGCAGACGGTAAGCGGACTAGCAAATAGTGTGATTTGGTTGAGGAGAAAAAATTAGGAAGAGCATAGAACTGCAATAGATAGATAGAATGTAGTTTATATAGACGATACTACAATCTCTCTGCTTTGGCAGATCGTCAGTACATAGATCGTCTTCACGATTTCGCATCGTCATATCGCCCACCCCTAGGATAATGTGAGAATGTCTGTACATCAGCTGATACTTTGTAGAAGTTGAAGGTGATGCAACAGGACAGTGACTCAAAACTCCAGAACAAGTCTACAACAGAATGGCTTCAGAAAAACAAAATCTGCTTTTTGGAATGGCCCACTCAGAGCCCAAACCTCAACCTTATAGAAAGCTATGGAATGACTTGACCAGAACCATACACATGATATGTGCAAAGAATATGACAGCTAAATCAGCTCTGCCAGGAAGAGTGGGCTAAAATTCCCCCTGAAAGATGTGCAGGTCTGATCGACAGCTACAGGACGCGCCTGGTTGAGGTTATTGCTGCCAAGGTTCACTGGTCAACCAGTTAAGAGCGTATTTTTCCACAAGCAACTATACGTTTTTTAGGATTGTCCTCAACAAAGATATGAAAGATTGGAATTTATTATTTTAGACACGTTATATTTTTCGGTACCCTTGACTTGGATGAAGATCAGATTGCATTTTATGACAAATTAATGCAGAAAACCATGAAATTTCATATACTTTTTATTCTGCCACTGTATGTAGGTATTTTTGCCACATACTATTTGTTATAATTGTAATGGCCTCTTTGTGGTTTTCATTCACAGGCGGAAGCAGGGCACTGGGAGTGTTTGAATGTGTTGATTGAGTCAGGAATGTCTGTTGATGTGTGTGACACTGTGGGCAACTCTGTGCTCTATGTGGCATCTCAGAAAGGCCACTCCCGCTGTGTGGAGCTCCTGCTCGGCCACTCAGCATCCTGCCTGTTCACTGAACATTGCAACAGGTGGAATCCACTCCACATCACAGGTAAAGAGGGTCCGGGTGGGTTTGCATCTGTGCGTCCTGCCAGGTTAAAGTTGTCTCTGTTTTCACCATTTGTACTATTCTATTGAAAAACCTGAAGAATGTGCTCTCATCCTTCAAATATAACATGTCTTTTTGGGGTTTTTTCCTGCAGCTACCAATGGTCACACAGACTGTCTTCAGATGCTGTTGTCCAGCGAAGAAGACGCTGAACTCCCTAATATCTCAGACACTGAGGGGCAGTGAGTGAACATTAACATCGATCACACTTTGTTTTGTGTTTGGTGTGGTCATTATTGATGTATTCAAATTAAATGTGCAGTATTGCATAGTGTGTGTAACCTGATGCACAGGATTACTGGTTAGAATACTGGTTGGTACTAGTTGGTATTTCCAGTTGAGTTTCCAAATGCAAATTCAAAACCTTCAAAACAATAATATGCGTTTTTTAATTAGGCGTCACTTTGAGTACATCTGTTACCGCAGAATACACATAGTAGGCAGAAAGTGTATTAATAGGCTGAGGTCCATATTTCTATGATGGTGTCTGCAGTTGTAGCCCTCTTGTTTGGGAGTGTTCAAGAGTGATGTACCTAAATGCTGAGGTTATAACAAGCTATAAGAGTGACATGAATGCCAAGTTCAGTCATTTTCTTGCAGATTTTGCATTGAGCTTTTCTTATCTCCACTAATTTAAAGTCCTTCCACTCAAATATTCAAATGATTTGGGCCAATAAATACTTTTAAACTCTTTGGTCTTTCCATTTCTTTTTTTCTGCAGAACTCCTCTGATGTTAGCTGTGCTGGGTGGTCACATTGACTGTGTGCATTTGCTGCTAGACCAAGGAGCCTGTCCTGATAATAGAGATCGGAAAGGAAGGACAGCCCTCCATAGAGCGGTCAGTCTTACCACTATAGTCTGTGTTCGAGTTTACAGTAACCCAGTCCCTCAAACTGGTGCAATTACTCTTTGGAACATAAAGAATCAAATCGCTGTAGATTCCCATTTCCCCTCTTGTTTGCCTTTAATAAACCTTGATTTTCCACCGAACCATTCATTTAATTGCTCCATCATACGAATGTTTAGGAAATTACATCAAACCTCATGCAGTTCTTTATTCTCTGCAGGCACTACTTGGCTGGGAGGACTGTGTGACTGCTCTGCTGTCTCACAATGCCTCAGTCCTGATCAGAGATGTTCAGGGACGCACTCCAGTCCACTTGGCTGCTTCCTGTGGCCATGCTGAGATTCTTTCCAGTCTGCTGTCTGCTGCTGACCGCACCCAGGATCCAATCACTGACCGCCACGGCTTCACACCCACACACTGGGCAGCCTATCATGGTAAGGGACCACAGCAAATGCACAAAAAATACTCCTGCAGTGCTGTATTAAAAAATATTGGTGACTTTTTTTTTTTTAACATTTCACACATTGAGCGGCACTAAATCCACATAAACAGGGCAGTTATGCTCTCGTGTGCTGTCAGTATCAACAAAAGGCTCAGAAACCTTTACTTTTTGTTTCACAAGGAACTTACAGTACTGTTGACTCATGCCAGAACAAAGCCAGTCATTTTTCATTTAAAGATAGTCATTTTCCAAATTTAAAAAATGGCATGCTCTATTAAAGGTCTTCAGGATGGTGGCCTATAGTTTAAATGGTGCAAAGCACAATTCACACAAACTAAATTACAATAATCATATCAAGTGACTTTCTTTTCTTTTTTTGTGCAGGTCATGAAGACTGTTTGGAAGTTGTACTTGAACTTAAACCATGTAGTATCCAGGAGGGAAATCCCTTCACCCCACTGCACTGTGCTCTGTAAGTTCGCTTCTAAAGCAGTATTTCACAGATTTCTCTCATGGTTAAAATCAGTGCATGTCTGATTTGTACATTTAGATGTGACCCAAGGTTCTCTGTTCATTGAATGTTTGGTAGAAAGATGAGAAGCAACAATCTTAATATTTTAATCTTTATTTTAATGTGTCTTCATGTTGCCCCATGACAGAACTAATGGCCATAGTGGTTCTGCAGAGATGCTCTTGAACTCAAGTTTTGGCCCATCACTGGTTAATGCCAGGGATGCCAAAGGAAGGTATGTGCAAGCATATTAAGCGTTTTGAACAAGAATTTAAAAGTGTAATTGCATGACCACCTGGGTTACTGTATTTATTCATCATTATTTATTCATTGTTGAATGATTTGTTTGCTCTGACTTGACCTTGACTCAATGACAAACCATCCCTCATGCTATAATCAAGATCGTAATGTCCGTTTGGGTTCTCCTGTACCCTCAAGCCCTAATTTTCTGTGTGTAATTTGTGCTGCCTGTAGAACCCCTCTCCATGCAGCCTCCGTAGCAGAGGACGTTGCTGGATTGCAGCTTGTCCTTAGGATGGGGGCTGACATCAACGCTGTGGACCACTCTGGCCGCTCTGCACTTATGGTTGCTGCCGACAAGGGCCGGAGCAGTGCCGTGGGTAAGAACTGGAGAAGAGACTGTTTCACAGTCTTTTTTCCTTTAACCCCTTTTGTTTTGTAATAATTACTAAAGTCATAGTAGTTGTTGAATGTTTTGTGTGAAGATGAGTGAATGAATAAAATGCCTGTAAAGGCACTTTTCCCTAGGACTTGTACCTAAACTAGTGAGATGGCACACTTTGAATATCTGTTGTGTCTCAGTCTGGTAGCCTGGTGTTTCTGATACATCAGCAGCAGAATTCTCTCCCAACAGTTCATGGCTGGTTGTCATTTTTAAAAACCATATCCATAGAATCATACCAGCCGAAAGTTTTTGTCACGGCTGCTTTAGATATTGGGGTCTTTATTAGTTACAGTCTTGAGTTTAAAAAGCGATAGTTTGGTAGACATTCACATATCTTTACAGCGTTAAAGATACATTTGTTGGCATAATTGTTAACAAATTTCAATGAGAGTTTTCAAAGAGATGGTACCTTGTACCTTATTCTTTGCACAGACAGTAAAACAATGGCTTCTTTCCATGTTGTGATTACATTTTGACCAATCGGAAAGTAGTAACGGCCTGCTTTTGGCCCTGCTGTTGAGCAACATAGGAACGGCTTGGGTGCTTTGTTAGTAATGGAAAAACATTTGTTGGCGGTATGGCACCATTAGATGCCATTCATGTATTCCTTGTGTTATGCAAGCATTCATAATGATTCTGTTTGTACTGTCGTACACAGCCTTGCTACTGCATAGAGCCAAAGCGGACCTGTCTCTACTGGATGTAAATAGGAACACTGCCCTGCATTTGGCTTGCAGTAAGGTATTACCAGCCCCCAACTTTGTAATATTTCTTCCTGCTTTCTGTAATATTAAACAAGAAGAGATGTAACTGACATAGAAGATCCATTTTTTTTCTTTTGGCTTACTGTGTTTTTCTGTACACATACTTGCAGGCTCATGAGATGTGTGCCATGCTGATTTTGAAAGAGATCCACAATCCTATCCTTATCAATGCAACCAACAGTATGCTTCAAATGTAAGAATGTATCATTTCTGTAATATTTAATTCAGGTTATTGTTGAGATCAGTCCTATGAGACAAGGTGGGTGTGTGGGTGTGCGCGTGTGCGCGTGCGCGTGCTTTTTTTTTTTTATATATATATATATATATACATTTCCTGCTCTCCTCTAGGCCTCTTCACATAGCAGCCAGGAATGGCCTGGCCACAGTAGTTCAGACTTTGCTGAGCCGTGGAGCCACAGTGCTGGCAGTGGATGAGGAAGGTAAGCAATTGTTTTTCACGCTTAAAATTTTAAGCAGTGGTGGGGGGGAAAGGTTTGTTTCTCTGCACACTGCAGTGTCGCCACAGAAACTGTCTACATGCTCAGCTACACATTTGCAGCACACTGCCCAGCTGTACTGGCCAAATTAAAAGTACCATCAAATTGATTTTGCATGTGTGTGGAAAGTGGAAAGCAGGCTGCATAACCCGCACAACAGCATCACAATAGGGGACAAACATTGCAGGTCAATTTGGAATTAATATTGAATTAGATTATCTTTTTTCCTTTCAGAAAAGTGCATAAACAAAATCCTACTTGCACCTTTGTTTTTAACCCATTCATGTTGACCAAGCACATTTAGCATAGTAGTTATGCCTTTTAGTTTGTGCTGAAGTAGCACTGAGTATTCTGTCTAATGTTGCTCTCTGAATAAAACTGAAGAATTGAAATGGCAATGCTTTAGATGCTTTACACTCGATATACTAATCCAAACACAGAGAGGTGAGGCTCTAACTAAGTACCAGAAGTAAATGACCATTTTATTCAGAAAGGGGATATTTGTCACACTACATTGTGCAAATAGGCCATAAATATGTGACTGGAGATCATTCCAGAATCTCCTAGCAGTCATACACATCACATTAACCAAATGTTTGGACTTGTTGGTGTTGTTGCTGTTGCTTAGCAACCGGTGGTCAGCAGACTAATGGAGGTATGGTCAAAACATCCGCTGTACTGCGTTACTTAAACTGATGATTGTGTGTTTTTCAGGTCATACCCCTGCCCTGGCGTGCGCACCCAACAAAGCTGTGGCTGACTGCCTCGCTCTCATCCTCTCAACCATGAAGCCTTCTTCATCCACCTCCTCTTCCTCCTCTCCCTCGTCTCCCAGCCTGAACCTGCTCAAACATTGCGGCATCACAGCTGCGTGCCCCCCTTTGCCCAACGGAAGCCTTCGCCACACTTACGGCAAGGATCGGCACGGTGCCACCATCGGCCTGGACGGCTGCTTGACCGAGTGAGGCGTTTCCTGTATGATGTTCTCGTGTGTGTGTGTGTGTGTGTGTGGATGCTCAGTTTGGTCTTCTCTCCTTAGACACATAGTCAAAAACGATATGCAATTACAGCCACATAACCCTCCTGCCCCCATTTATAACAGCTCTTCTTTACTCTTTAAGTAGTGGATGACCAGGAAATAGTTTTTATTTTTACCTTTCTTGTTAGTTCTTGGCGATCGTTTGACTGTCAAGAATCTAACATTCCAAGCCATCTGTTGTAGAGTTATCAGAAGATAAACTATTGACCATTTTAAGCCCAGTTTCCTTGGCTAAGGTTTAGTATTATGCAGCTGTTCATCATCTTGGTCGCAGTGACAACAAGCGTGTGGGTTTTCATATCATGCTTCCCATGTCTTGAGAAGCTGTGGCCTTTCATAGGAATTAACAGCCTGCCCTGAGGAACAGTTAAACGGGTTACTTTAAACTAGCATGAAGGTATGGGCCATGTGTTGGATGCTCTTGACTGTGTGTATGTGTATCTGTGTAGGTACAAGGATGCATGTGATTGTGTGCGTGTGTGTGTGGTTGGTTTTTGATTTTTTGTTTTGTTTTTTTTGGGTTTTCTTTTTGTTTATTCTTTATTATTTTTGTTTTTATTTAACTGTCCAACCAGATTTCCATCCCATACTTGGTTATTGCTTTTTAAGCTTATGCATTGTATGTCAGGTGCAATCAAATTCAGCACAAATGAGAAAAAAAAAACTTTGTTTTGACAAGGGAAAACCATACAACCTTAAGCCAAATGACCAATGACCTCTGGGTTTGAAAGGTCAAAAATGGTGCATGTTTACTGTAGGCAATTTTTTTGCGAGGAAGGAATAAGCTGGGGACATTGCAATAGGTTTACACAGAATATAATACTCTAGATCACTGCTTGAAGAGCAGCGGAAGAGTAAAGCTGTTGTGCACCGTCGATTATTTGAGAAATCGAGGAGGAATCGAAAGCACAAGCATCAGAGTGGGCACAGGCCTTTATTAAACTGAAATTGCTGTGCACAGCACTTGCTCCTTGGGACCACCTTTTTTGTTTTCCAGAAGCAAACACTTCATATTAGGAGGAGGAAAAAACAGTCGGAAGCTGCTAGCTCGATTCTCCATGTAGTGCTTTATTTCCCAGCAGACCATATCGAAACCTGTCTTGTGTTGCATTGAGCTGCTTTCGCAGTGCCTTTTGGAGAGGTTTTCTTTTCGATGGTCCAGTCAGTTCGATTTTACACCATTCACAGCTTAAGTGGTGCTTCCTCTACAGACCATTAACTTTAGCCATATGAAATATGTCAAGCATTTCGCTGTAAGGTAGTATCGTTTTTGGAAAAAATGAGTTTTTACTGTTTGTGTTTTTGTTTAATGAGTAATCCTTGTTGGGAACTAACATTATTGAGCAGCTTTTTTCCATCAGGGAGTATGGCTTTAACTTCTACAGTTCACACATGTGCGACAGGAGAAAACTCAAACTGAGAATAGTTCTTTTTGTGGATATTGGTGATCTGGCTGGTTTGCATTAGTTTCCTTTTGATGGGGTGGTTATTGATATGACCAAAGTTTGAGAGCTGTTTAGTTCACTTCATAATAGTTTGATGAATTTGTCTCTTACTTGTTGAAGATGCTTTTAATGCAGCATGTTGCCCCCTCGTTTGAACTAAATGCTTCCTTATTGCCAAAAATAGATTAACTGTTCAGTGTACGAATGTGCTTCCTTTTTCATTTTACAATTCCGACACAAAATTTCAGAAAAAAATATTAGAGCCTTTAAAAATGTAACTGCAGAACATGGAGATGCAATATTTGCTCAAGTAGTAAAGAGACAATCAGATGAAAGGGCTTTTAATTTCCCCTATATTATCCTAACCTGAATTGGTCGTAATTTTGCTTCTGAGCTCTTTTCAACTCGAGCATAATTATTTATTTTTTATTTTAATTTTTCCCCTCTTTGACCAAGTGGAGAGTGTTCAGTAATTTGAATATTTAAAATAGTAGCAGAGTTCAACAAGGATCTGAATGAAAGCACTTGATTTTGAATTGAAAAGGAAAATGCACTTTTTTTTTTTTTGGTAAAAAAAAATTTGCACCTGATTATAAGCAAGAATGCGAGCATGTGTGGAGGTCTGGGTACATTCGCAAGTTTTTACTGAATGTGGCTGAATGAAGCATTTAGGTGGTAGTGGATTAAAATTACATTTCAAGAACAGGAGTAAGTTAAGCTTAACTATTGGTTACCGATTAAACAGTAGGAGAAGGGATGCATGTAGAACTTAGATGCAGAGACACTCAGGTCAGCATCTTATTAACAATTACAGAAAGCCAGTTAAAGCACTGCCAGTTATATTGATTCACAAAAAATGTGTAATGGTGGGGGAGGGGGGGAACAATGTTTCCTACTTTGAAGGAACAGCGGTAATTGAGAGTTTTGTAGTTTTTAGAAAAGCTTAAGCTGTATTGATTCTTTTAGTTGTCTCCTGACAATTAAGAGGAATCATTGGAGTGAGGAGCAGTCAGCTTGGATAGAAGAAAGTGTGTAGTTGTGTAGGATGAATCAGTAAAAGTGGTGTTACCTGAGCATCTTGTAGATACCTTTGCCAATGAGCACATTTTGGAACAATGAATAGCCCTTTGCTAGATATTCTGGTGGTGGTCACTTCTCCAAAACAAAAAGAGTGTGCCATAGAATCTATTTCTCTGCCTTTCATGTGAAAGAACTGAGTCATGTGAGTATATGGTGATTCACCTTAACAGATTTAGCAGTCTGAGGTGACTTTGACTATCGTTCATGTTTATCTTTTAACAA
The DNA here is from genome assembly GCA_037974405.1 of Brachyalestes nurse. Taxonomy (NCBI): domain Eukaryota; kingdom Metazoa; phylum Chordata; class Actinopteri; order Characiformes; family Alestidae; genus Brachyalestes; species Brachyalestes nurse. The sequence goes on along the minus strand of JBBPCY010000136.1, from coordinate 30,083,393 downwards.
AATAAAATGCCATTGTAGTTTAATCAAGTTGTAAAGATGTTTGGCTTGTGGAAAGGGGATGAAGATTTTTGATTAAAGCCATTCTCTAACATCGTCTAACACCATAAACCTTTTGAGAGACATTCATCACACAGTCACAGTCACAAGAGATTTTAGGAGAAATTTGCAAGTCTTGTGAAAACTCAGTTTTTGCAGATAAATTTTAAAAATTTGAATTTGTCATATCATAAGGCCAGTAATTGTTAATTGGCGAGGTGTATGTCTTTACTATTTGATGAGATGCCTTAATGAAACCGTATCAGGAGGGTGGATATCAAAGTACCTGTTTGCTTTGGTTTTCTTGTAATGACATGCGCTAACAACTTTAGTCCATAGGATTTTGTTGGCAACCCCATGAATTTTAGACATGAGGGATAAATCCAGAGCCCTCTGGTCAAGCTATGATTCTTTCAGTGAATTGTAAGCAGAAAAACAACTGTGCATAAAAGTTTGGAAAATTGCATTTTGCAGCTTTTTTGAAGGTTGTGTCCAATTAGCAGAAAACGGGGATAAACTGTAGCTACTTCAAATTGTGTCTTAATGGTATGTTTGTTGTGTCTGTTTTTACGTGTCTAGCTTATTACACTCAAAGGTGGTGTTGACTGATGGAATGTCTAATTTACCTCAGCGGACTTCGGTGTCCCTACTACTTGAAGACACATCCGTTTTAAGGCAATATATAAATACCTATTTGATTTATACTATGTCCTATTTATCTCTAGCTGTTTGCCTTAAGAGGAAATGGTATAATCTACAAGCACTTGAGATGATTTCTGGATCTTGGGTCTCCTTCTGACCACAAGACTGTCAAGAAGCACACATCTATTGGGTCTCTGCAGAGGAAGGAATGTGTTGCCACGTAGTTTATAATGGTTTGTTAAGAACAAACTTGGAAACATCTTGTTTGTGTGATGTGTTGCTGGGTTTTTCTGCTCTCAGTGGTACTATTTGTTGTCTGAGGCGAGCCAGTGAGAAAAGGTCACTAATTGGCTTAAATTGAGTTGAGAACAGCATTCATTTACTTTTCCAACTTCTTTTTGCCTACAACAACGAAATCTACAGTTTACCCTTTAAAACCCAAAAACTTCTCAAACAGTGCAAACATACCTCTGGACATCACTAGAAGATGGCAAAGAAGGCTTTGTTACAACCAAGGAGAATTTAAAAAATGGCAAATAAAAATACAAGCTATATAGCATTTGCCGATTGAAGTGGCATTTAGACCAAACGCAAAGCTTAGAAAGATAACCTTATTTTGTATTTTCAGAGAGATATATATATACTCACATAAATGCACTGCTGTGTCCTTGCTTAATGCAAGAAGGTGTTTTTCTTTAATAACAAAGGCTAAAGCTTCAGAATACTAGATCACTGTAATTCTTTTAATTGTAAAAACAGTAGGAAGCTATAACTTACTAAATGGGAATGTTGCTGATGAGTTAAGTGGAAGGGAGCCATGCACTGTAAGTCATTTGTGAACCGTACTTTCAGTTTGGTGGTCTTACCTCAGTTTTTTTTTCTCTCCTCTTCTGCTTGTATCTGTGGTACGGATGTACAGTAGATTCCATTAACATCTGTTCAGAAAGTGGTTCAAGCTCTGAGGCCTTCTGGAGATTGGAGTTTGTAGGGTGCTTTCGAACTTCAATTTGATGTCCTTTACCTTTAGCTAAGGGTTAAAATTCAATCAACACCACTGTCATTGACTTTTTTTTTTTTTTTTTTTTTGGGTCCTGTGATTTGATTTGAATTCAATCTTGCTTCAGACGTTTATATGCGAATGATTGTTGAAAAACAGCTGCTTCGGTTTTCTCACGTGTGGCAGCTTATTTGATTAATGCCCTTAGTGACACTACCAATAGAGCCTGACTAGACTAGTCTTTATACAAGGCACATGGGGATCCCTTTAAACTCCATCCTATTATATGTGATGAAAGCTATGCAGGATTTATTTTTGTTGTTTTTTTGGTTTTTTTTTTTTGTTTTTTTCCTTTCGAACATAAAAATTTGCATAGTGCCACCGGATCGTGCTTCTTTTTTAACCAAACGCAGAGCTATGAACCGTATTTATTCAACCTGAAACCGACCTTACTTGCTTGTTCGCAACGGCTGACCAAGCATCTCAGCTAGTCCATATCACTGCTGTATGTGGCATGCTGCTATTACTTTCGAGTTTGTAAGCATCTTCACTGTTTTAGTTTAAAACTACTACACCATGTGGTAAATATATATATCTATATATATATGTGGGATTGTGCCTTTTGTTATCAAGTACATGCCACAGGGTATAGTCTTCCATTGATACCTTTTAGTGAGCCTTACGAATGAACAGTTGGTGTAAACGAACTAACGCTCTGTTGATTTTATGTCATCCGGCTAGTTTCTACATGAATATTGTGTCGTGAACAATCAGGAGCCTCTAAACTTACAGTTGCTTTGTTGCATCACAACAGGAGTGTATAATCTTTGTAAATCTGACTCAACACGAACTTTATCAGTCTGTGCTAGCTTGTGACTTCAGAATGGAAAAAAAATGTGTTTAGTTCCAAGAGGTGTTTGAACTCTTTAGTGAAGTAGACGTGTGCTGTGTGTTTTATTTTTTTCCTTCTTTTTTCCCCGTGTGGTTGTGAATTTGAAACTGGTTGTAACCGTGTCTCGTAGAATGTCAGCATGAATCGTCCTCTCTATCTCGTGATAGTGTCGTAGTATCCACCTGAAATGGATTGGACTGAAGTGCAATAACTTTTTGTGCACCATAGCATCCTTAATGGAGGAACGTCCTCAAGAATCGACCACTTTTTTTTTTTTCTTTTCTTTTGTGAGGATTTCTTTAACACCATCTGACTTTGCCTCCATAGAAGTGGCACTTTCTTGTGGAATGTATAAAAGACTTGGTGGGAACCGTGTCAGTACTTCTAGCTTTCTGCAAAGACATTGTGTTTTGTGATTGATTCATTTGTGTGGTGGTGCAGTTTTCCAAAACCATAATGTTACGTCAGCATTTATGGCTCATGAGCATGACTTGGGGCCGTATAACTTCATTCTGTGGGTTTGTTGGACTTTTTTTTTTAATTACTATTATTATTACTATTAATTTAAATACCAAAAATTGCCTACAAATTTGTTTACTGATTTGGCCTGTCGTGGTACGAAGAGGAGTTGTTGGTGGGTGTGGCCAGTAACTAGTGAACTGTGTGTTTCCCAATGTTACAGAAGAATTAAACCAAGATTAATCCAGTAGTCTGTCTGAGCATGTTTGTGTTTAGAAATTGTTAGTGTGTGCTAAGCCCTTTCATAATTAGTACCACCCCATGTAACAGCAGACTGGGAGTGATGGAACAATTCACTAAACATTAGAAAGGTTTGCCATTCCTAAAACTGCACAAATTTACACCAATCTTGTGACATTCCATTGAATTCAAGTGGAAAGATTCAGTTCAGTTATTTGATGACCAAGACTGAAAGATGATCATATGTTAGAGTTTTAGTTCAGACCAAAATGTTCTTGTTCGTTCCTTCGTTTTAAGGTCCATTTTTGACCATAAGCAATCAGTACTGAAGTGTTTTGCCCTGAACCACAGTGAGCAACACTGCTTTACAAGAAAAAAGGAAAGAAAGTAGCCTAGTATTTTACTCACACAGGACCAATCCATGTCTCTATAAAGATGGCCAGTGACGCACGATGACTTGATTTCATCCTAAAACAAGCAATACAATCGAGAGACAATTGTATATTTCGTACGAATTGATCGCTGGGTCACTTTGGCTCTATTTATTCTGTGGCACCTTAAGTAAACACCCTCTCCTTGTGACTGAAACGTGAATAATTTAGATTTCAGTACTGAGAGAGCCTTATTTCAGTCAGACTGAATGTGAATTTGATATGTACAGGATTTGGCCATTTTGAATGGGCAGGCTATAACGTTCTAGTGGACTTTCGTCATGTCTCATATTTCGAATCCAGTTTTGCGCGGACCCAAAGTCTGTGAGACTTACTGACGTTTTTGCTGTTATAAAAAATGAAGCAAAAATACCTATGCTCTGATTGTGTCTGGCAGCACCCTGTGTGCACGTGTGTGTGTGTATGTATAGGTCCTAGTGTGTTCAGTTTGTGTTCGTTGTTTTGTTTTGTTTTTCTCTCTTTCTCCTTGCCTGGGGTCATAACAAACCTTGTATACCTCATTGACATATCTGCAAATACTCTTGTCCTGTCTTTAAGTTTGGAGGAGATGCCATCACCAGCATGTGCTGAAAGCCTGGGACCACTGCAGGGTCTGTAACATTTATTCAAATTCTGTATCAGCCAATAAGATCCTCTTTTTTTTTTTTCTCTCTCTCTCTTTTTTTTCCTCCATGTCAGACACACTTCTGCCTCTGCTTAAAGCCTGACCTACAACCAGAGTCCAACTGATTTTATTATTAGCATCGTTTTCGCGAAGTAGTAGCATTATTCCTACCTCTGCGTGTTACAGCTTGATGTATCAAATATTTCACCTGTCGTGGTGACAAATGGAAATATGTATGTATATGGAACAGATATATGTATAACTTATCAACAAGCGGTAATATTAAAAAAAAAAAAAAGTGTGCTTGACTGTGTCTGTCAGTGTAACATGAGATATTAAGTGTATACACAGCAGAGTACCACTGGAATGTGAAGCCAGACTGTATTAGAAAAATATTTTTTTTCTTTTTTTTTAACCCCTATTATAGCTCAAATGATGTCCTGTATGTTGCCTATTGCTATTGTCATACATGTTTTTTTTTTTGTTTATTGTATTTGCTAAAACAGGGAAGACTCAGCCTATTTCAGCTTTTGTACTCCAGCCCCACCCACCCCCCCCTTCCCATATGCTACCTTTTAGATCTTTAGATTCCTCCCTCACCTTCTCAATGTTCACTGTGAGCCCTATCAAGTTTACAACTCTTCACGATGTGTGCGCGCATGTGTGTGTGTGAGAGAGACAGAAAGTGATTCTGGGTGAGTGTATGGGTTTGTGTGGGTGGGCGTATAACTTTGGTATCGAATCAACAACCTAATTTTCTACTGGCGGTCGGGGTTTGAAAGGGCAGAGGTTGAAGTTCTACATGCCATTCTGTTCTGACGGGGGGCAACAGAGACCCCAAAGCCTTACACCAAGCCGTTCGAAATCACTTCATACATTGTCCAGTCAGCATTATTTTATCAGCCTTTGTACCGCCCGTCTCTAACACTGACAAGGAACTTATTCTTTATGGCCTTGTAGCCTCAACCCTAAATGACCAGCCTCACCCTTTCACACCCCAGCCTCCAACACCTCCCCCCCAAAACCTCAAGCCATTCATTTTTGTGTGACAATGCAATCCTGAAAGCACTTTGCCTTGTTAATTCATATTAGGAGCTTGTAAATGGTTAATTGTTACTAACAGATGTGAAAATCTGTACATGTATTTAAGAAGGTTCAGATCTTTTTTTTTTTTTCTTTTCTTTTTCAATTTGGCATTACAGACTTGGTCTCTCTGACTTTAAAATACGAAAAAAAGGAAACCCATGCATTTGCGTTTGTCAGTTTGCAGCCAGTAGGTCTTGTCATTCAGTATTGTGGCTTAGGATTGGTTATGTTTGAAATAAAGTGCTATTGCTACATTAGTGTTATGGTGTCTTTTTTTTTTTTATCTCTCCAATAGTGTATGATGAAAACGTATTGGATACTTTCTTTTCTCATACCTTATTGAAAATTACAACCTGAAAGTGGGTGTGGCTTCATCTAGAAATAAGTGCCGGGATGCTTTACTGAACCAATCAGATTACCGACTAACCAAATACTGATCTCATGTTTAGTGTAAAATAAAGTTTTAATGATTTAAGGACATTTTTTGGCCCACTGGTCTCACTTAAGCACCTGGCTGTGTCCTATTAGAGTAAAGTGGGTGGGGGTTGTGGTATGGGTACTTTTTAAAATGGCTGCTATTTTAAGAACGTATAAACTCTTGATTTAATATGGGTAAAATAAGTACTGATCATATCACACATTTTCTATGTAAATATATTTCTAAAGGTGCTATTGACATGAAATGGATCACTGGATGTCGATAACAACCCATCCAGTCCACACCTACAAAGAAATCAAACCATTGATGTCCATAATTTGTGTAATAAAAAGTAATGACGGAAAAAAGGATTGAACACGCTGAAATGTATTTAATACTTTGTTGAAAAAAAAAAAATCCTTTTTTGGTGATGACCCCTTCAAGACACCTCCTCTGTGGAGGGGGGGGTGATGTCTGAGGGCAGCATGGTGGTCATTAAGTGCTTTAGAAGAATTTTTATCTACCTGAGATGATGAACTGATGTCTCTAGATCATTCTACATCAAGTCTATTCTGTATCGAAAATACAGTTTAGGCAACCAATCACTAGTCTGGGTTTTAGAACAAGCCGCCTTATTGGCTCATGTTAGCTGGTAAAGCTGCTTATGTACAAGATTTTTTTTTCAGTAAAATGTGGTATTGAAAACCTATGGTTTGTACCATCAGTTTTCAACAGTGGGGCTATAAGTATTCTAGTATGTTTATAAAGTAATTCTGAAAACTTTTAGTGGACCTGCCTATTATATATGCTTTAAACTGTGTTAATCTTCTTTAATTTTCGGTTTGTGATAACATAAGCAAGGTTTTATGTTCATAATTTGTTTGAGTAGAAATCTTTGTCCTTTTGAAGCAGCAATTCATTTCATGTCTCAGTAGGTCAAATTTTATGGTTCTTGAAATATAATGAATAGCTCTGCAACATATAAAGGCCTTTGGAATAGACATTATTTGTATGGTGGATCACTCTCAGACAAAAATCAAATCTGTTTATTAATAGTCATATGGAACGCATGGGTGATGTTTCTTCTCCTGAGACATCTTAAGACAAAAGTGAGTATATACAAAAAAATGCTATAGCATGAGTATAGGGGAAAATCCCAGTAAAAAACGGTAAACAGTGTACAGGTAGATGGTTTTGATTTTGCATTAGGAATATCCACTGTTCTCTCCTGAGATTGCAAAAGTCATTACATTCATTACAAGGCTCCTGGTATTTTTGATTAGATGACTACGGTATACCCTGGATAAAAAGTCATGGGTTTATCCTAATACACACAACATAATTATTTATGTACACTATATACAGAAACATAACTTTAAAAAAAAAACTACCAATGATATTCATACTGAAATTTAATGATTCAAATAGTATGTCATCACTTAATTGTAAATAAATTATAACCCTAAAATTGCAAAACATCTGATGACTGTTCTGAAGGGAGCAACCTGATTGGTTGTGAAGTGTTCCAACATTTCGTTATTTTCCATTAACAGAGTATCGTTATGTGATGGACCAATCCATTAGTAATTTTCAACGTGTGTAAAAAAAAATACTACATTTCATAACATACCTTTCATAACTTTTATAAAGATTATATTCACACTGCAACCCGATTCTGAACCTGTCCATTGCCTCCGAGTAAACTTTTCGGTCAGCAGCTGTGACTGCGGAAGAACTAACGATAAACAAACTGGAGCTCACCAAAAATATAAACAAAAGATGGGTTAAAGCTGAACTGAAGTTCACAGTGGTGCAGTTTTATGGCCCTACTGTAATGTAACATGTTCTACTTTTCTTGGTGGAATGAATCGCCCAGATTAAAGCACATTTGCTCAAAAATTTGTGTTTTCCTTTCTTTACTCTTGATTTAATCGATTGCTGTACAAACACAGCCTTTACAGAAAGCTTCTCTTTCCGAAATTGGTTTTGTTCGGGCAAACAGGTCCCTTTGAAGCAGCTTTCAGCAGCTTCGCTTTAAAAAGTCACACATTGTCCATTTGACGCATTCAAGAAACCATCAGGGCTTTTAAAGAACCAGTCAGGGGTTTATGTGAGGAAGGCTTGGGTCCCAAAGTCAGTACACTGTTCAGTAGTGATATTTTCATCCTGTCACCCGTCTCCCAAACTTACAGCAATGTCTTCCTCGAAGAGGGCGATGCACAGCATAATGACGCCCCCTACCAGTAGACCCAGACACTGCAGGAGGAAACGCCGGAGAGGACCCATCGAGCCTCGCTCTCCATGCAGCATCTCTGGCATCTGTACACACAGGAGACACACGTCCTTATCAGAAAACATCTGTTTGACATGTATTATTAAATATCTGTCTGTTTCAAATGAATTATGTACACAATTACCACCCCCCCTTTACTCCCAATGTAGGCAATCAGCCAATACATTTTTACACTTTGATGCAAATATAGCCAAGGGTTTATAGAAGATAATAGCTCACAAATGGCCATAATAATCATAATCGATAATCTCAAACAGACTTATATGAGTCTAAGCAAACTGAAAACACCAACTATGTCTTGGCTGACTGTCAACATTTGTGTTTTTCGGTAAACTATTACTTTAAGTGAACTGAAAGAGCCCTGTTTCTTTGCTAGTAGGGACCATTAGCCACATTTAGGATAACCCTGGCTGTCATACAAGTTTTCTCTTTCTTTACTCTGGGAGGAAGTTGTTATCCACACTGAGAGCGAGCCTGCTTTTCTCACCATGTCTGCCAAAGCCACATAGAGGAAGACCCCAGCGGTGATGGTGAGGATCCAGGGTGAATGCTGAGCCCACTGATGACCCAGTGCTGTTCCCCCAAGCACTCCCACGTAACCCAGCAGAGCAGAGAGCACGCTGAACACGGACAGTCTGCGCACAGGCCAACCTGCAGCCAGCAACACTGCCAGGTCCCCTGAATGAGGGTGGGGGAGAAAAGGTTATTGCATGACTTTACCCAGTTACAAAAGTAACTACAAACAGTAAAAGCAAGAATTTTCTTTTGCTTTTGTTAAAACATGTTTTGGCTGATTGTCTGCAGGGATGGTTTACTAATGGACTACTGCGGGAAGTGCTAAGGAACCTTGGACCAAAAGCCTCTGGCTCAAATGTTTCTACTGCAATCTACTGCAGATTCACCCATTAGATAAACAAATGTCCTCTATAGATGTAAATGACTAGGCAAATTAAAAAGTGTTCCTGGATTCTATTACCAGTTATTATTAACATTGATATGGTTGTTGCTATTTAAATGGGGTTTTTGCGTTTACCTTTCCAATTGTACGTAACTACTTCTGTTTTTGTATTATTATATGGTTTAGTGTGGGGGAAAACGAAGAATTCTTGAGTCAAAGCAAAACAAAAACAATTCACAATAGGGTATTAGACATTGCAATTGCAATAAGGCCAAGTTTTATTTCATAACAATAAAATAAACAACAGTCCAGTGTTGCTCAAAGTGTACATAAACACAGACATTAACTATTGTTTAATGTCTCTTTTCAGGTGTTTTTAAAATACATTTACAGCATGTTATTGTGAGAGTGTAGGGTGGCTTTCAAAGACTCTTGATCCCTGATCACATTCCTAACCGGCTTTGATTCTCCATTTGATTCTCAAAAAATCACTTTAAGAATACACACACACATCTCAGAGGAAATAAAGTCGATGTCAGAACACTGCCCAAGAGCTGTAGGTCATACCTAGTTCATGTGGAAGCTCATGGCAGAAGACAGCAATGGTGGTGCTGAGTCCTCCAGTCAAGCTCTGAGAGAATGCCACACCTGGAAATAAAGCAGAGCGTGTTTTTAGAAACCTTTCAAACGAGACGAAAGAGCAGTAGTTATGGGAATATTTGGGAAGTATCTTGCCCCATCTAAACCCCCCCACACACCAATAGCCAGCCCATCAGTCAGATTGTGGATTCCGTCTCCCATGACAACCATCCAGGCCATGCTGCCAAGACTTGGGGACCCACCGGTCAGTGGAGTGTGAGAGTGACCATGACCAGACTCAAGGCCTACAGTGCGCTCAGGAGGAGAGGAGCCTGTTAAAACGGACAGTAGGGTTTTTTAGTGACCGTTTGGTGAAAACTAGATTCAGGTAATAAATCTCTTAGAACTTACCATCTAATGCCTCCAGCTCCTGGACCACTTCTGCATCCTGCTTCTTTTTCCGTGATTTCTGAGTGCAGAAAAAACATTGAAAATTCCAATTAAATAACATCTACTCCAAATTTGTAGTTCAAGGGAAAGAACAAACACTGAGCACTGGAGTGAATCTCACCTTGCACTGCTGTCTGAGTCCTACCATGCTCTCGAACACAAAGAGCAGGTAAAGCCCCCCTAGCACACTCAGGCCTTTCAGAACAGCATCCTGGTGATTGCTGTGTGGTCCCATGCTGGCCTGAGAGACCACAAGCACAGACTCATTAACTATATATAACCGCACTCATTCTTAATTAGGAGGGAAGAGCTTGCTTATGTCAGTCCAGAGCACACAGAAAAAGAAAAAAAAACACATTCCCTTAATCCAAATGTAGTCGATCAATCAATACATATTTGTTGAAATTTACTCTACAGGTTTTGCACAGGAGTTATGGGGCTAATGTTGCTAACAGCTAACACAGAATTTAAGCTTACGTATTGCAGTTAGCATTGTGGAAACTGCATGAGTCAAGTTCATCTTAAGCAATGGCATAATATAATATGGATAAAAGTACAGACAAAACTCAGATTTTAAGATGGCTGCTGTTACAATTTTCATTCTCCAAAAAACCCGTTTTATAGATCACAGCAGATTCTTTCAAGATAACAGATTCTTGTAGTTTGAGAATGGTGTGATGGTTTAGAATCAGAATCAGGAAACCTTATTGGTCCCGGAGATTGCAATTCCACATTAGTCTCAGAGCGATTACGTTTGGGGTAAAGGGGGCATTGTGTGTGTTTAATTTTTCACTCAGCTATCCTTTTAGTTTTGAATTACAATTCATAGAAAATAGGATAATCAGGGAGAAAAAATCAGTCACTCACTCACATGGGGCAGTAGATGCAGCAGGGCATCTCCACACAGAGTGCCCACTGCCATGGCAGCCATGGGGCATAGGAAGGTGCGGAGGCTGGATGGTGGAATCAGTGGGGCCAGTGCCAGGGCAAGCAGGGAAGGCAGGCTGATCACAAACAGCGCCAAGGAGGCCCAACCTAGAGCTGGGATAAAACATGCAGAGAACATTTCTATTTATTTGTATCTATTTTACCTCCAAAATAAACCTGTCTGCAGTCAGTTTACTTCAGTGTGAATAGGTGAGCTAAATGAGTTCACAGTTTACTTCAGGGTTAATGGATGGACTAAACTGCTCTAATAAGCAGTTACATGTAAATGTGTTCATGATTGCAAAATCACAAACATGATGAAGTTAAAACTGACTGTGTTTGCAGCTTAGTTTCCTTTGTATATGGACTGTATATGTTTTGAACCTTTGAGTATCAGTGTGGATAGTGATGAGCCAATATGGGAATTCTAGACTGATCCAGATATTGTTCACGTACGTATCTTTTGATGTTGACCTGATGTTATGTAGGTGTATAAACGCAGTCAAATGAATAAAATGCAGACATTTTAGCATAGCAGCCTCATATATTAAACTCTTTGAAGATCAGCACCATCTACTTGTAAACTGAGCTCGTCACCAGTCTCCAGCTGATTAGGGCTTATCATTTCAGAGGGACATTTACATACAGAAGCTATTCACCTTTGAGGAACGCCACACTATTTTTGACTTCTTCCATGCTGGACTCTGTGTGGCGGAGGCACACACCACTGTCTATCTGGTAGAGCAAAGCGGGGCACAGGAAGGTGAAGTGAGCAGGGGTGATGTGGGATGCCTGACCCAGACCGAAATTCCACAGCAGCTGGGTGACATTCAGACACTGAGGACAGAAGGAGCAAAGACAGATTCCATGTCTTTAAAAGACTCTAATAGAGAAATCTACCCAGTTTACTCAAGACAATCTGATTACACAGGAGATTGTATTACATGAACATAGTATTTCATTAAAAGTATATTTGCACACTAGTCACTTTACCTCAAGTGTAGTGAATAGGTCAAGATACAGTAAAGTATAGTGACCATTTGTCATACATGAACACACCACAGTGTGGACAACTCTCTGTAATTCTCTCTCTGTATTTAACCCATTCATCCAAGAGAAGCAGCAGGCAGCCAGGAACTCAGCGCCCGGGGAGCAGTGTGTGGGGACGGGACTTTGCTCAAAGGTACCTCAGTGGTGCCACTGGCTAACCACCAGGCCACCAGCTGCCTGTTTGCTTCTTTAGTTTTGTCCTGGAGCCACAAGCCGAATGAGGCTAACAGGTAAATTAGCATGGTGAGAACAACATTTCTGAATCATCACACACTTTCCTCAAATTCTGCTGAGCTGTAAAAACACCCAGACCACAATGAAAAACTTAACCATCACAATATCTACTGTAATCATGCCTACTGCCCTTTTACAGTGATGCCGTTGCAGCAGTCATCTCTAGAGTGAGATTTGATAGCCTAAGGATTAGGAAAACCTTCTAATGGTGTGTCTGGAAGATGTGAGGAATGTTTGAGCCAGATTTGGGTGATTATCTAGCTTAAAGCCTAGGAAACCCACTTCTAATGATGTATCTGAAAGTTAGGAGGAGAACTGGGCCAGAACTGGGTACGATTTATGAAGATTGGCTGTTAGAAATGTTTTTTCCCCTGCTAGCTGGCTAATGTTGATGAAATATCTCTTCTGCACTTGTTAATCTTGATCAGTGTCTACATCAGTATTTCTTTGTTGCTTTGGAGGGATTTCCAGTCAGTGTATGATGTATGTGTCCTATCCTAGTTTTAGGCCAGAATACAACTTTCAATTGTATTCTTGGCTAACTACATTGTATTAGCCTCCAGTAAAACCTAACAACTATATTTAAGACACCAAATATGGCTAATTGACAAATTTTTTAAAATCACTTTAAGCTTTCCAAGTGATCCTTGCCTGCTCTTTATCTGTTCTGAAAGACAGAGTGAATTATTACTCATCTGAGTTGAATAAAGGTATAAACTAATCCCAATCTGCATGTGACTGACTGGGACTCCTTAAGATGTAACAGAACTTTGATCTTCTGATTACAGAGACGTATGACACATGCACTTTGATCCTTTAAGTATAGTTTACTACAGGCGGTTTGGCGATCAGCACTCACATTCTCATGGATGTGTTTCTTTGTTAGGTGATTTGACAGCAGGCCATCTTTTGTGCCAGGAGAAGGTGTGGATTGTGAATGATCTTGCTCCCCTGCAGATCTGCTGACTGCAGCTTTCATTTCAGTATTGGTCTCAGGCTGAGTTGGTCTGTGTAGAGAAAGTGATAAATTAAAATATTTATAGTCGTCCATTCATTATCTGAACCGTTTTTCTGTAACTGGTCATCAGGGGTGCTGGAGCCTATCCAGCAAAAATTAAAAAGCTAACTTTTTAGATTAAATGTACAGTTTTCAACTTACCACAGACACACTCAATTACCCAAGGCATGTTTGGTGTATTAAATTTGTTTGTCATTGGGCAATAGGCAGAGAAACACCCTAGACAGGTCACCAGAGAGTAAACACACAGACAAACACAGTTTGCACACACCAGTCACACCGAGGGGCAATTTCCCTCCTTCAGTTCACCTTATGTGTTTTGACTGAGGGAGAAAACAGACAGGCTGACATGGGAAAACATGAAAGCTCCAGCTGGGTTTCAGACCATTGTGTGAGGTGACACCACTACCCACTGCAGCATCATGCTATACCCAGAGCTAATCCCTGTATTGAAAATGACATAGCTAGAAGGTTAGCATCATTTTCCTGAGTCACTTATCCTAACCTGGGTTGCAGGGGGTGCTGGAGCCAACCCAAGTCCTCACAGGGCAAAAAAGAAACACCCTGGACAGGTCAGATTGGTATCATGTATTTGGTCATTTATGATTTGATATGTACTGTATGGTACAATATTCCTTTAATAGCATACAGTTAGAAAAATGCCTCTTTACAGTAATAAATAAAAACTAGACTAGACATACACTGTGTATGTTATGCATAAAATCAGCAGGATATTAAAATGACAGTGAACTGAACTGGAAATCTGATGACTTTAAACTTGGTAAGTGGCTTACTTGTTTAGTGATGCTGTGCTTGAGGCCTGATGAGGATGATGATGGTCTGTGTAGGAGTGTGGGTGAGAATGAGAGGGGCTTGGAGAAGAATGCCTGACTTCTCCATGTCTGATCTCCAACACGTTGACCTCACCGAGTCCCAGACTGCCCAGAAGGTTCTGTAGATCCTCATATGTCAAAGTCCCATTGCTGCCATACTCCAAAAAAAGCCGGTGCAGGTAGTAACCCTTGCAGTGAAGACATGTGCAAACAGTGAGAACTAGTGCAAGAACATAAACATTTTCGAGGCCAATAAGGATGTGTGCACTAGCCTTTTTATGACCGGCCATTAAAGTTGTTCATCGAACTTGAGTGACTATGTCTTCACTGAAATCCCACTCTAATCCATCATAGGTGTTAAAGATAACTTTATGGATTTGTCGTTGCATCATAATATTGAGAAGTTGTTCCTAGGTTTGTGGATAAAACAGCTAAAGTCTTGTTTATCACATCTTGATTTTAACTCTAAAGCTAGCTTATTATAATTCAAAACACTGCTCATTTAATTTAATTATTTACTTATTTACTTAAAAATGTCATTTAATTAAAGGCAGAATCCAATAGAATATTGCAAAGGAGTTCCAAAACCCATCATTGTGATGTGCCAGGATTATTGTTTTTTATTTCAAACTGAGAACACGCCATTAGGACAATGAGTAATAAATGGAAAAAAAATACACAAACAAACCTTTTTAGCCTCATATGACCTGAAAGTTCATCTATGTTCTTACCTGCTCCTCAAAAGCCTCATCTAAATGCTCTTGTGAAGATGAGTCTTTAATTCGGCCTTCAACTTGATTGTTAGAGGAATGTAGAGCGGAGGTATGTTTGGATAAAAGCACCACAAAACTCAAGTAAAGTTGAAGCTTGAGATTCAGACCCATCCTGAAGGCAAGCAACAAAGAGTTACAAAAGTGGCTATAAAACTGTTTTTGTTCAAAAGTCATCTCTTTGATCTATTTGTTCAAAAGTGAAGCCCACGCTTGAATCTCAGAAACATTGAAGGCATGCTACAAAAATTTGACATATTAACATAATCACTAATCTGTAAAATAATTGAAGCGAGCAAAACTAAATAATAAACAGCATGAAGATGTCTAGCAGGCAACAGAAAGTAGAATTAGATCTCTGCATAGTATCTAGAGCATCTTTAAGCAATTTCCTCCAGGATCAATAAAGTTTTCTGAATCGGATTCTGATTCTAATTCTGATTCATCTGTCACATGGTGCTGTTAATGTGCCAAAATAACAAAATAATAAAAATGTTCTAAATTTTTGCCACTCTATTGAATGTAAATGTTATAAATGCTATAATTTTGATTGATCTAAATAAATCTTTATAATTGTGCTCACAGAACATACGGACCAATGGAAATGTAAAATAAAAACTATATTGAAGACAACTCTGAACAGTCTTTGTTTGCACATTTACATATAATGTGCAGAAAATATACAACTGTCTTACCTGAAATTTGACTCCACCATTTGGGAAACAAAACGTAAAAACTGCCTGCCTGCTGCATGCCACCCGTCTCTTTATGTGACCTGCTGGGTTTCAGCAGAGCACTAACTGATCAGCACGGCACTGAAGAGGCTGTAGTTAATATTTACACAGCGTTTAAATCTATCAGTGGGGGTGAAGCAGGAGCAACACATTGATCACTGTTTATTTTGTTATCTTCTCAAGAGACTTGCAAGAGCAGCCTAATCAGCAGGCCACACTGAGAATGATTATGCATAGCTATATCTGGGGGTCTGAAAAATAGGCCAATTTGCTTAGGCCACCACTGCTGCCTCCTCAGAATTTAGCATACATGTTTATACGGGTCAACTAAAAACAATCAAGACTAGAACAGTGATTTCTGGGTCTAACATGCTTTTGATTGAGTGATAAGTTAATAATTAGCTGATGAGCTGAATTGTGTGCTTGAGTGGGAAATCACCAAACGGATGATCTCTGACCTTCCAGAAGTAGAGGCACCCCTGCCTGGACAATGCAGTGATGGTAAATATTAATACTTTGTTACCATAGTCAAGCCAGGTCAAGTGGTGAAGTAGGTTGTATTGTCATTTCAACACAGTGAAATGAAACAACATGCCTCCAGGACCACAGTGCAACACAAGAACAGAATGGAACAAAACGGAAATGCAGACAGGATGAAAGAGAGTGCAAGAAAAAACACAAGAGCAAAAAAACAACTGGACAAGACACCGTTTAGTGCAACTGACAATCACTACAAAACCAAACGCCTTAATTTTACCCCTTAAAATTACCTTCATTTTGACCCTAATTTCCCATACAGGAAATTAAGGAAAATTAAGGGGAAAAGAGCACAGAATAAGGGGTAAAACTATTGAATTTTCTTACTTTTTCAAATTATCCCCTCAAATAATAAAACCACCTGAATGAATGCCTTAAATTTAAGATTAAGGGGTTTCACACTCATGCCTTAAATCGAACAAATTATTGGCCACTTAATTCAAATGAAGGTGTTTGGCGTATATTCAGGGGTAAATAAAGGCAGGGTTAGGCACATTTTAGGTACACTGTGTTTCGTAGTGAATATCTACAGTGGATGAATACAATATTTTGACAGGCCCTGTATTCTAGCAGCAGAGAGTGGTGTGCAAAAATGCAAAACAGAGGTAGACAGCAATAAATATGATTGCGCAACAGGGCAGAGAATGTGTCGTGTCATGAGTAATGTAAAAAATGAAAAAGCTAATTAGCTAATTATATTACTTTAAGAGCATTTCCCAGAGAAAAAGCATACTTTTTTATGTACTTTTTTCAATTTCAAAAGAAAACTGGGCATAGCTAAACTAATTCATCTTCATACATGGACCTTTTGTCAGGGCAGCACATGCAGACGTCCTTTCCCAGCTGGTGCATTTGCACTCCTGCAGTCCCCAACTGTTTGTCCCCACGAGAGCTGTAAGGCTGTAGGGCGTCTCATTTTCTCACTTTACCATTCAAACAGGTGCTCACAAGTGCCCTCTGTGCACTTTTACCGCAGCCTTTGGCGAGGACCTAATCGATGGGTCGCAGCAGTAGCTACAATTCAGGCTAGAACAAATTCAGGTGAACGTTATGGGCACTTTTTAAGATTTTCACTAAGACTTCCGCTTAAGTATATGGTCTCTGGGATCAGCAGTCTTTGTCATTTTGAAAAATAAAGACGTCCTCCAGTATCCATTTGAAGAATATTGGCTTCTCAAATTTTGGGAATTAGGTGAAGCTTGCTGACTAATTGGTAAAGTGAATAGACAGTGTTTAATAAAATATGGAAATTAGCTACTTCCATGTTAACTACAGACTTGGCCCAAAAAAGGCTACTCTGCATACCTCTCCAGAGTGAAGAATTTTAGTTGATTTCCTCCAATTTCTCAAGAAACGACCTCAGGATTTTTCCCCACTTTGACTTCCCGGACAAGGATTAAGCTCAGACACGAACTCTGAGTTCTCCATTAAATGGAAAATATGGTCCAGGACTAGGCTTAATCCCTGTGGTAAACACAGTTTGCTCAAATCTCTGTTTGCCTTGATGAGTCATTGACAGTCATATTGTTACTTCATCACGTGTTTGTTCCTCCTGTAATAAACCATCCTACAGATATGCCATGTGGTGCATGAACACAACACCAACCAGTACCAACTACTGAAACCTACCTCTGAAAACAACAATTTAAACCTCATGAGTTACTACTGGTGGCCTATCCATGGCTAAACATTCAACAAACAAATATGTAATACCTGATTCACAATAAGATGAATCAAATACACTTTATGGACAAAGGTATTGGGACACACCTGTTTTTCAGGGTTTTGCCTTGGCCCCTTACTTTAAGTGAAGCACAATCTTAATGCTTCAACATACCAAGACATTTTGGACAACACAATGCTTCCAACTTTGTGAACACAGTTTTGGGGAAGAACCTTTTCTATTCCAGCGTGACTGTGCTCCAGTGCACAAAGCAAGGTCCAAAAAAGACGGTCCTGGATGAGTTTGGTGTGGAAGAACTTGACTGGCCACACGGAGCCCTTACCTCAACCCCATCCAGCACCTTTGGGATGAACTGGAATGGAGATTACAAGCCAGGCCTTCTCAACCAACATCACTGCCTGACCTCATAAATGCACTACAGAATGAATGGGCACAAATTCCCACAGAAACACTCCAAGCTGGAAGCTGTTCAAGCTGAAAAGGGGGACCAGTGTCCCTGTTGGTGGAATGGTCAGGCGTGCCAATACTGTTGTCCATATGGTGTATGTGCTTAAAATAGCATTCAGCTTTTGATCAGACAATGTGTGTAACGTAGTTCTTAGCTAGTAGCAAACAAGAGAAGAGGTTTTGGATGTTTGATCTAACGGGAGCCGGTCTCCTGGAGCAGACCGACCCTCTGAGCTCCATGGGATGGACCTATAAGTGACACACATCCGTTCATCTGAGGAAGAGAGAGGCATCGTCTCCCAGATTGAGCCAATGAAATCGTGGACATCGGAGTAATCACGTCAGGTCGAGGACGTTTCTGTGTACGAGAACAGGTACTGGAACTAATGAACGCATACATTTATAAGACAATATGATTTGAAGTCCATAAAATGTGCAAAAACAGACTGACAGAAATGAGGCAGGAGGGAGGCTTTAGCTGGCTAACGTTTGGTGAAGGGTTCAGCTTGGAGGATATAGATCGCTATATCTAAAGTTCATCATATTAATAGTATTATATTATACGTACAGCACCTGAATTGATGTTTTAAGGTTTGTTTGGACATAAATATTCGACCCTTCTATCTTTTTGGACAGTCTACGGTGTTAAGTAGCTAGCTTAGCCTCAGCAGGTAACGACAAATACTGACGCAAAGAGCTCATTTATTATTTATTCACTAATTTTATAGGTCGGTAAGTTTGTAATAAAATATTAAGGAACTTTACATGCATATTAGACTAATATTGCCTGAGCATTTGTCCTCTTTTCGTTTATCCAGACCTTTTCAGCTAACGTTAGCTTCAGCAGGCTGTTTAGCTCTTGCTAGCTGCTCTCTAGGTGGATTGCTGAACAACCAGACATCAGTCTTGCACCATTTTTATGAAGAATTAAACATACAATAATGCTTTTCTTCACTACGATATTTGTAGGTGAGGTTAGGGCTTGAATTATTGTTTAAATAATATTTTTGCCTTAGCTAGCTAACCTTAGGCTAGCTGTTTGGGCATAGGTAACTTAGCTAATTGGTCCTCACCTTTGGATGATTTGGGGACAGTCTAGGATTATGTGCTTAATTCAGTTCTAGCTTTGATAGTTTTATGTCAGTCTCTTTATATAGTGTATATTAAGGCTGGTATGGTCAAGAATCAGTGCTCTAAGACGTCTTGCGTCTGCAGGAGTCCACATGCTAATGGCTGGAGAGTTTTAATGAATCCATTTAACTGACCTCTCTGTTACACTCTTGTTTTTTGAGAGGAGGCAGCTTCTGTAGCTTCTATGTAAATCTGACCACAAACATGCTACTGCACACTGACAATTATTATTTTGAAAACAAATGTGCGAATTGCCACCACAGCTAGCTTAATCATGGTATGTGTTCATTTCATTGAATGTGTTCACTGATGGTCTTGGAAAGAAATATTAATTGTGCCGTACATTTAGAATCTGGGGATTTGGTCAGTGACATGTCTTGTTGTGCCTTAAAATGGTTCACATGACACATAAGATAAGAGAGAACTTTATTTATCCTGAAATAAATTCTTGTGTCTTTAGCATGGTGAGTGCTATAAGATAAGACTGTAGAAATGTGTTTTTGAAAAACAGTGTAACACAATGACCAGGATATTATTGTGATAAAAAAATGTAATACAACATTGTCATTCACTCATTTTACAGATAACAGGAAAGACTGTGATTTATGAAGCTAGTTCTGGGACAGGGGCTTCTCACTTTTGAACACAGGACACTACATACTACTTTTTAAGCTTTGATGAGTACCTTTAAATAAATGTTTTACCCCCCAAAAATGAACACAATTATTCAAAATTCCCAAATTTCAGTTCGGAGTATTGACTTTGCTTACTTAGTTTGGCATTAGATTTACAAGTGTAATATAATAGATCCATTACCAAACTACATTAAGCTCATGATCTAGAGAAACAAGCTCCACACGCCAAACATGCCTTGACTGATCGACTGCATTTGAGTTAAGGGGGAAATTGCAGTGTGCAAATTAGATTTTTCTCTAGTTTCTTTAAACTGCCTCCTGTTCAGAGAGATGCATTGGGATCGTGCCTCATCTTCTCCCCCCTCTTTGTGTTGCCATGCTGAAATTAGGTCAGCAGCATCCAAATGGGATGCAGTATCCCCCTTTCAAGTCTGGGATAGGCAAAAAAAAAGAGGTGCTTCAAAAGGAGAGGATTTCCCCCCTTTTTTTAAAGCACCCACTGCAGTTTTCAACCATTTGAGAGTCTGAATCAGTCTACAGTCTGACTAAAGCACTCAGCCTCTCACATCTTCTGTTTCAGTGGCGTTCTAAGCGAGGAAGTCGATACTGTTGGATTAATGTGCTTCCTGCAAGGATACATAAACCGCGCCACAGCCCTGCCAGCCATATCTTTGTTTTAATGTCTGAGGATTAGCACTGACTAAGCCATCAAAAGAAGAAAGATGACTTACGAAACATCTGGGCTGCTGTGCCCCAAAGCTGGAGCTGAGTCGAGTCAGAAACAAATGGCTATAGAAAAAAGTGGCCGCGGCAAAGTATAATAATTTAATTTTAAGCAGGAAAGTAAAGTGGACAGTCATAAGTGGATGTATGGTGTGGGTACAACTTAATAAATATAGCTCCAACTGAGTAATGCAATTATTAAATATGGCATGCGTCAAAGCGAGAGATTTTGCTGGTGTATTATGACATGTCATACCTCAAATGTTATACTGTATGGGTATTGGGAAGCCTGACTACACCTGACATACACCGATAGGGACTTTAAATGCATTGCATTCAGATACATAGGCTTTAATATGGAGTTGGTCCCCTCTTTGCAGCTATAACAGCTTCCACTCTTCTTGTAAGGCTTTCCACAATATTTTGTGGGAATTCATTCTGTAGGATGAGAAGGCCAGGGTTGCAGTCTCTGTTCCAGTTCTTCCCATGGCTCTGTGTGGGCCAGTCAAGTTCTTCCACACCGAACTCATCCATCCCTGTCTTAATGGACCTTGCTTTGTTCAGTGTAGGTTTCAGTAATTGGTAGCAGTTGGTGTTGTGTTCATGCACTACATGGCATATCTGTCCAGAATGTCTTGGTATGCGGAAGTGTTAAGACTGTCCTTCACTGGAAGTAAGTGGCCTAGCCCAATATCTGAAATACAGGTGTGTCCCAATACTTCTGTCCATATAGTGTATCTTGTATTGATGTATTGCTTCTGAACTAAAACCGAAGCCTGAAGTGTTCAGTTCGGCTCGCAGTGTGTGTACTCTAACCCATGGATGAATTGTGTGTCACTTGTGTGTTCAGTGAGTGCATATATTTAATTTATGAAAATGTGCTCTAGCTATGAGATCCCGATCAAGGCTAAATGAGCTCTTGCCTCAGAATTCAAGTCGTGTTTAAATGTACTCCAGGCCCGAGATTTAAGTTGGGATTAAATGTCCTTAAGTTATGGTATGAAATTTCTATGTGGTGTAAAAGGCGGATATAAAAAAAGAAGGCCAAACATAGGGCACAGTTCATTGTAATTATGATGTATAGCATCTTGAGTAACCCAAAGATCTGTTACAGTAACATTACACTACAGTAAATAAAAAAGACTAGCTCTCCACACATGACTGGTTCTTGAAGCACACAATTCACTGAGCACCTGGTCCATTGTGCTGAAAGGCTCTGTTGCTAAATGGAACTGATGATGCACAAATTATTGCTTAATGCGGTGCATATGGCTGGATTTTTACTTCGACGGCAACAATGTTGTCATTTTAATTATCATTAATGGTCAGCTTTGTTTTTATTTTTGAAAACACTTGTGTTGTGTTTTTTTTTTTTTTTTGGATGTTGTTTTCAAATTTGGTTAAAGTTTTTCCAGCTGAACCGGCATACAAACCGAGCCATTGCTCTGAAATCTGGAAACTGAACCAAATCATGAAAGGGATGAACCATGACTCCCCCTAGTAACCATTAGACTGGAAATATCTTTAGTTATTGTTATTTTTTTTGTCACATTGCCCACCTGTAATTTTAACCCAGCAAATGAGCTGTTTATGAACAGGTCTTTCCCTTCAGCTGAAATTGAAGTCAATATTAGAAGCCCCCCAGAACTAGATTGTATGATGGAGTGCTTGGCTTGGCTCAGCTTGGCTTTGCACGCTTCTACCTCACATCCTGTTTAGTTTGCCTCTCCGGTGATGAGGCCATATTTCTTCCAAGGATTATTTTATTTAATTTGCAGTTTGTGTGTGATTGTGATCAGTAACGCTATCGAAGTGCTATAATGGCCATTCATAAACGAAATCAATACAATGCAGTGGCAAAGTAGGATTTCATTGGATTTGATCAGAATTCCTCAATTCACACTCAAGATAATAGTGATGCACGATCTTGTTCAACAAGCTTGTGTCCAGATATAGACTTCTAATTAGTGAAGTGTCTACTTAAATATACTCCCATTGATGACCTGCCCAAACAGCTTGTGTAATCTCCATAGAAGAACACTGCTAATAGAAAAGAACACTCTGGAGCAGATGGACATGCGCCCAGTTGCCTGGAATACACAATTTTGGGTTTTTTCCAAAGGAAAGATGACAATAGTGAAACAAGTGTGATTTCTTTGGTCGTGGCTCCTAAACAGTGGTTTTACTGCGTACTGTGAGAGAAGTTCAAAGATGTCCGTCCTCACGGTGACCAAGTATAGCCTGTGAATATTTTCGATAATGTTAGAAATGTATGACCATCTCAGTGTGTGCAACTACAACTTGTCAATTAAAATGCAGCATGAAATGACATATTTCTGAATGTGACATAACGTGCAAAATTCTAACAGTATGGAAGCCTAATGAAGGAATACTGGCATGTGGGACACTGGTTACGCTGGCGCTTTGGATTTTTCTAAACACACATTAACAGCACAATTGCCAGAGTGCAAGCCATCTTCTGTTAAAGCAGCACCAGTGCTAGCTGAGGACATTTTGTCTTCTGTACTGACTTGTCATACTTTACATTTCTATAGGTGCATCTTCATACACCTACACACCTTCACACACACCAGCGTACGTCTGCGCACCTTCACACACACACACACACACCCCGTCGTATGCCTACGCACACAATGTATGACGTAGTTTATTAGATCCATGTCGCACGGTGTGATTTGTAATGAACTTATAAAATTGCTGAAGGCTGTAAAATGCCCAATGTCAAGAGTAGGAATAAAAGCCCCCTAGCACTGGGACCAGTGGGACTGTGTTCTCAATATAAATATTCTAGATTTGAAAATTACTTGCAAAGCTATTTTTGCTGGACTATAAACGAAATTTTCTTTGATTTTTTCCCCCTTCGTTTAGGGATGATGAGTTTTTCATAGGAGACTTATCTTCATCTGGCCCATGAGGAAGGCTCCTCACTAAGAAGATATGAGGGCAGTGCTTGAGTGAGGTATGTTTACGCCCCCCCCCCTCTTCTTTTTTTTTTTAGTATCTGCTGTTAATTTCATATAGGTATATATTGTCTGCAGATTTCAAAACTATTGTTCATGATGAATTTTGCTATTATTGTGTAAAGCACTTTCAGGTTTTGTAACTGTAAGAAAATATATGGCCTATAATTCTCTGCCAATAAAAGCCTAGTCCTGTGCTTAAAGGTTTCAAAACTCTTTGACCTGTGTGCATTCATAAAATAACTAAATAGCAGAGTCTTCAGTTGAAAACAAAACACATTTTTGAGTTCTTTCCAAATTATGGACTCCCTTCAATTTCCCAGTGAACAAAACGGTGCCAGTGCTTGTCATATTCTGGGTGGAATGTGAAATTGCAGTGTTAAGCAATGGAATGATTGCTGTTTAACTTACTTACATTTTCTTTCACTAGAGTAGTAGGCTCCTATTCACTTGAACTGAATAAGCTTGTGAGAGATAAATGGTAAAATGCAAGAGTTCAGAAATTACAGTTTGTCACAAGTAGTACAAATATCAAGCGGTGTCTTCACATTTTTTTGGGAGGTTGTTATACACATTTTGAGCAGTTTCTTTATGGGACAACTGTGGACCTTTCAGTAACTCAAGTGAATATTGTTGAAAGGTACAGGGAGTGGTGGTTATAGCTGTTATAGCTCTGTCTCAACACATTTATTTTATTTGTGTTTAGGTCTGGGACTAGCATACCTGTAATTTCAATGTCCAGTTAATTGCTGCCTTTCTCAAGTTGTGTGAGGGTGTCCATTGTTTTAACTAACTAAGTCAAAACATTTGTTTTTTTGACTCGTCTTTACGTAAGCTTTTAAAGGAGCAATGCTATAGAACAAGGGTGTCCAACTGGAGGGCCGAAGTCCATCACAGTTTGGTGTTTATAGGAAGAAATTGTCTAAAGTGTATTTTTAATGATTCTGAGAATTTTTGCATATTGCAATTGAAAAGTTCTATCTTGCATTTTGTGGAGGGTCTCCACATTCAAAACATGTGATTTACGTAAACGGTTCTCTAATTGTCCTCAAGGCCCCCAGACTTTTTTTGGGAACCCTGAGGTTCAGTTTGAAAATCGCTGCTCTGAAGAACCGTCCACTGAAAGTTTTCTGGAACCAAGAAGTGCTTTTATGACATCACACGTAGAACCCATTCAGACACATTTATTTTATTATTTAGTGTAGCTCTGACATTCATTTCATCACTGTATTGCTGGTACTTAATTCATAAGATGATGGCACAAAACTGATGATATACCATTTGTGTGTGATATCTGTTTGTGATATCTGTGTGTGATATCTGTTCTGAGACCCCTGCATGAGCCAGTTTGAAATTTTAATGTTTTGAATTCTTGCTTTAGCTTGTTGAAACAAGACATTTTAAGCTAATCTTCATCTGGCGCATCTGAAGCACATGGGCAGCGGCCACAGAAAGTAATGTTGACTCATTTCCCTTTACTTAGTAAAAGAATTGAAAAACATTCAGCTGAAACATCTTTCCATTGACTTATGGAGCTTATGAAGATTTGGTTGAAAAATAACACATGGTTTCTTTAATTATGTTCTTCTGCTTGCATTTGCTAGGAATCCAATTATGTCCTTGTAGTAGTCTGTTCTCAGACAAGTATCAGTGTAATAACTTGATCCACAAAATACTGTGGCCGGTGTCGTATTACTGAGATCTATAATGATTAGGAAGGCAAATCTACCATGATGTTCATTACATAGCATTGCCATCAAGCAGCTATAAAAGCCTGTGGGCGTTTTGCCAGTTCGATGTCTAGCGAGCTCACTGCTTACGTAATTGATCCATACAGATAATGGGTTTGACCTGAACATCCTCACACTTGTATTTAAAAACCTAAAATGGAAGCAAAAGAGGGTTTTCAAATGGATGAGGTGGTGGGACTTTGAATAAACTCACAGCTGAAATTTGCTTTTGTGCACATATGTAGCAGTGTATCTTTCTAATTGACAAAGATACACCCTCACTTTTTCAGACACACATGCAACTTTCATTGTTTAGGAGGGCACCAGCGCTGTCCAGAGGAAATTTAATTGGGGTTGTCATAACTGCAATGATTAGTTAATTTGATTCAATTACAATGTACCTTGTCAATGAATTGTAATAATTCTTCTCCTGCTTTTCTCTTCTTGTAGGCCTAGATGGGTGATTCTCATAAAATCTAGAGATTTTTAAGACTTACATCAACAAATGTATTTTTTTTTTGCCATTAATAACAATGTCCGATGTGTTTGTAAGGGTTAATTAAAACCACACGGCTTTGGAAATATGTTTAAAAAAAAAAGCTTTAAAAATTTAACAATATAAGAATAATGGACTAAGGCTGACATCCAGGGACTTCATCCACATGACTTACCAGAAATGGTAAGCCATCCAGCATTGTCCAAGGATTGTGTTTTTCAAAAAACAATAAATGGGTCATCACACATCAGTTTAACCTGTTAACCCTCCTACAATTTTTCCCCGACTGCTGTACCCAACTTCAAAAGCTCACAGCTCCCTCATGC
>JBBPCY010000136.1:30039424-30054140 GCA_037974405.1 Brachyalestes nurse | reverse complement strand
ATAGCAAAAAACGTATATTTCTGGGCTGATCTTGCCTCCATCCCAAATATGGGATGGACAGTGAACAGGTTAAACTATATCTAAGCATCTGTCTGATAACGGCATTGTTTTTAAAGCATCTGCTGTGATTCTGTTATCATTTTGCCAAATCCCAAACATCTCCTTGTCACATAATAAAAAATGACTCATAAACACTTGTTCTCTTCAATTATGTCAATGTAGTTGTTGCAGTTCAAAGTATATGCAGCAAGTGGCAACAGTGTACTCAGCTGAAGCCCAGCTACTCTCAGGCTGTATGTTGCTATACTAGCTGCTGTTGTAGCCTCTCATTCAGACACAGCTTTTCAGCCTTGTCAGCAGTATGCGAAACAAACTCGAATGAGTATAATTGTACCTACAGATTTTTCATAAAACGTGTTGTCTTGCTTGCCTCATGTTTATTTAGCAATGAGCATTTTTTTGGGTGTCGGATAGTTTAAAAGCGTTCCCACACTTGGAATTCCTCAAGTGTTTTTGCTCTTTTACTTTCCATGGCTGTGTGAAAAGTGGGGATTTTCTGATATAGCAGCAATCACTGTCTTGTCTAAAGGCAAGTGTGGAAAAAAAAAATTGTATTTTAGGCTGCAAAAAGGTGACCCTTCTGAATACTAAAAATATAGAACTGAATACTAATGTAACAAGGTAGTTTTTGTTAGTATTCATACCTGGAGATTTTTTAAAACCCACTATTAATTAAATATTAAAATAAATAGAGGGATCACTTACTAATAATTATCCAGGACCACCCTAAATTTAATACACAATTCTGGTTTTCTGAAAAAAAATCGAGTGAATACATGTGCTTGAATAGGGCCATAATACATGAAATATGTAGTTTTTTGGTGAATAAGCTCTCCCTTTTCAGAGGGTTTGAGAAGCAGAAGAGAACTTTTTTTGTGCGTGCATCCTTTTTTTTTTTTTTTTTTTTTTTTAAATAATACTGGGTTGTATTTCACTTGCATAGGCAGACAAGTGACAAAGAGAGATTTGGGCAATGTCAAGGATGCTGTTAGCACAGCCATAAGCTCACTGGCAGTCTATTTAGATGCCAATTTGTGCTTTTTGCCACAGAAATATGCCCCTTAAGGCATTGGGATTACTTTGGATTGATTTCCCATTTGAATTAGTTGCTTCTAGAGACATGTGAAAGGATGGGGAAAAACATTCCGCCCTGACCGCAAAAGTAGGCAAAGCCAGAAATATGATATGCAGTCTGTGCCACTTAAGCTTTGCACTGCCTTATTGAGTGCTCCAGTGTGCAGAACAATGGTCACACATCACTAGTACAGAACATCAGTAATCTCATACTCAGGAGCCCTAATTTACACACACGCACACACTCACACACATGCGCCACCTCATCTCATTCCTGAACGAGGCAAGCAGCCCGACTGCAGAACAGGGAGTCTTATAGGAACACAGAAAAGGTCACCTTTGTACAGGAAGCACTATCGCATTACCAATGTTTGTAACAGGCCACTGGAGTGATTCCACCCCCTCACAAAGACATATGAAGTTCTTAAAGGAATACTCCACCATTTTTCTGTGCGATCTGGGTCTGCTGCGTCTGTAGCATTCTTCTTAAGGCTTTATATTTTCATTCTTTTAATAGCAGAGTATCTCCACCTACAGATTTTGAAATATTGGAACAGTTCCAACATCAAGACATCCGTTAATATCCAGGGTAGTACGCTTGTATAACTGAGTATTTACCGTTTAATCGCTCTGTGATGTATAGGGAGAGAGAAGATGGTCAAGTTGCCTTCTGTTGCAGAGAGAGTCTGTGACATCATGTAATGGCAGCTGCAAAGTAACAAAGTGGAGAAACAAGTGTGTAGGCTCAAAAACCGACTTCAAACACTAAAGCTAAGGTCAGTTATAAGAAATAGACACATGTTACTATTTGTTGTGGTTTACTTTAAAATAATCAGCCCGTGAACACCCCATCCCCTTCAGTGGTCCAGTGATAGAACGTCAGCCCCTCACTCAGAAGATCGCTGCTTTGAATCCATGGTGTGTATTTTTTGTTGTTGGGTTTATTTACTAAATAGAAGGAGATGCATCAAAATCTGGTTCCTGGAACCAAAAAAAACAGTTAGGACAATTTGTTCTTTGCACAGCCTCATTTGGCTATTCATGAATTGAGGTACGTTTCAAACAAATTTCTGCTTATCAGCTAACAGTGTTTATTCCCCTAATTTTCATACATGGTCTTGAACTAGCATTAAGGAAATGGCAGTGTAAATGGATTTGTTTAACAATTTTTATGGCCCCAGGTGACCCCTTTTTATGGCTGGTTTGACATCTCTCCTGATATTCTATCACTTGACTCTTTGAACATGTGCCTCTGCAGGTATCTGAGAGTGCCAGTAATGTGCCATGGGGTACGACGTCACCAGGTTCCAGGGGGAAGTGGATGAGGATCTGCTTTGTCCCATTTGCAGCGGAGTGCTGGAGGAGCCCGTGCAGGTCGGTGGGGCTCTTTGTGTTAAAAGCTGCTTCTAAACTAATGATCTGCTCTAACTTTGCCAAAATGGTTTTTGATACCTTTTAAAGGCCAGAGCACAATGACTCAATGTTCTCCAACAAACTCTCACATCTGGTTGGTGCCACACTTGTGTGATTTCTGGAAGGCTGTTGAATTTTCTCCCCTTATTCACACTGATCCATTGTGTTCGAGAAGGACCGTCCTCATTCACATGACTCACTTATTCTCAGTAATTCAGACTATATTCTACATTCTTATGTGTCTGTGTGACTGTGCAGTCATAGCATGAGGAATTTCCTTCAGGATCAATAAAGTTTTCTGATTCTTTTATTTGTCTTGACTATATCCATCTCTTCTCAGGCTCCGCATTGTGAACATGCCTTCTGTAATGCCTGCATCACGCAGTGGTTTGCGCAGCAGCAGATTTGCCCGGTGGATCGCACTGTTGTGACACTTGCCCACCTTCGACCTGTGCCCCGCATCATGCGCAACATGCTCTCCAAGCTGCAGATCTCATGCGATAATGCAGGATTTGGCTGCACTGCCACACTGCGCCTTGACCAACTGCAGTCGCACCTTAAAGACTGCGAACACAACCCCAAACGGCCGGTTACCTGCGAGGAGGGCTGCGGGTGAGTGGAATCTATTCAGCAGTTCTCGGATGGCTGGCAGGTTCCTTGTGTTTAGAATATGCCGGCATTTTAAGAGGAACACAAAGCCTAACATAACCTCTAGATGTAACCTCTAGATGAAAGTCATTTATGTGGTTCCTGTGTGTAATGGATGGAAGAAAAAAACAAAACAAAGACCTGTTTGTATGATCACACTTGGTAATTCTATCTGTCTACTTCTCATTGCACTTCACTACAGGAGGCGAACTGACTTCTGTTTTGCTTTAGTAAAAAAAAAAAGCTTGTCATATCACATATAAAATGCACAATTATACCACTGAATCCTGATTAACAGTGATTGCCACGAAATGAGCGGATGCAAGTGTTATGCTTACATTAGGTGATTAATCTGTGGACTATCATTTAATTAATCTGTTGTCTGTAGCCCTTCAAGGCAGACCTATTGATCAGGTATTAATCTACATGATCTGATTTCATCCGGTTAAGTGTTTTTATTTCTCAAAATGTCTGTCCCGTTTCCTAGGCTGGAGATGCCCAAAGATGAGATGCCAAACCACAACTGCATCAAACACCTGCGCAGTGTTGTTCAGCAGCAGCAAACCAAGATCGCGGATTTAGAGAAGACTGCAGCTGAGCACAAGCACCAGCTGGCTGAGCAGGTTAGACCTGTGTTTTTGATCCGAAAGCTTTATCAAAAATAGGCTTGTTATGAGTGCATATGAGCGATCAGATTGGGCAGCAGGGCTTTGCGTGGCTGAACATGCTATCACAGACATGGACTATTTTGTCTTTGAGGACAGCAGAAATTCCTTCATTGTTTTCAGTATTAATTTTTTTTAATTTAATGCAGAAACGGGACATCCAGCTCCTCAAGGCATACATGAGGGCGATCCGCAGCGCAAACCCCAACTTGCAGAATCTGGAAGAGAGCATAGAGTACAATGAGATCCTGGAGTGAGTGTTACCTTTCTGCTTTGTTGTTTCTAGAAACATTTTAATTCTTTTTAAGGCTGTACTTATTACTATGCTACTCTGTGTGAGGATTATTATTGATCAAATTCAGTAACATTTTCAAAATGCTAAATTAAAGATCCAGACTGTGAGTTTGCGTCTATAAAGTTAATGAGGTCCTATGTGTTTTAAACAACAGACAGAAAACATTCCCAGAAAAGAAATGTATTCTTGTAGATTTTAAACAACTACTTCAAAACAGTGATTACATTGCACACTACAGTGAACTGCACAATTATACACCTGAATCCTGATTAATTCTTACTGTGCTGTGTCTAGTGACAATAAAGGAATTCAGTTCAATTCAACTGATGTCGAAAGTATTAATGTTCTGTAACTCATTTTTTCCAGATGGGTAAACTCTTTGCAGCCTGCCCGCGTGACCCGCTGGGGTGGAATGATCTCCACGCCTGACGCTGTTCTCCAGGCAGTCATCAAACGTTCCCTCATTGACAGTGGTTGTCCGCTGTCCATAGTCAACGACCTCATTGAAAATGCCCACGAGCGCAACTGGCCGCAGGGTCTGGCCACGCTGGAGACGCGGCAGATGAACCGCCGCTACTATGAGAACTACGTGGCCAAACGCATCCCAGGCAAGCAGGCGGTG
The DNA here is from genome assembly GCA_037974405.1 of Brachyalestes nurse. NCBI lineage: Eukaryota > Metazoa > Chordata > Actinopteri > Characiformes > Alestidae > Brachyalestes > Brachyalestes nurse. The sequence goes on along the minus strand of JBBPCY010000136.1, from coordinate 30,049,363 downwards.
GTGGTCATGGCCTGTGAGAATCAGCACATGGGTGAGGATATGATCCTGGAGCCAGGCTTAGTGATGATCTTTGCCCATGGAGTGGAGGAGATCTTATAGTGTGTACTGTAGGAAAATAAAGAGCCGATGAATTTGGGGAAAATGTGGAGTACTGACTGGAGAAGGGGTTTTACTGTGAGTCAATGTCCCCTCTAAAAAAAAAATGCTAAAAATGAATTCACATCCAGTGTCGGGACACTCCTGGCAGTCTTTACCTCATATTTAAAAGAAGTACACCAACATGGGAAGAATATCAAAGTATATGAAGGAACAGAATCAACTATGAGCTGAGGATGAAAACCTTCAGCCATCCTGTTCTTGTTGCCTTAAAAGGAACATTTTGAAAAAGTGGACCCTGAAGAAGAAAAGGGAGAACATATTCTGAGACCTAATCAAGATATAATGGAGGTTTATAATTAACACTGACAAAATTGAAGTGATTGTCTGTTTACCCCTCTGCCATTTAATGCTGTCTTTTGCAGGCTGATGAGAAAGATATCCTGCCCCGATCCTTCTGTAATGTAATAAATGGTCTTATGACATACTTTGTAAATATGGAAGATAAAGAAATATAAACATATATGCTATCTATTCTTGGTATGATAGTATAGTTAACATTTTTGCTGTCTCCATCTTGGTTTGCTGTTTTCGGTCCTGTGCTTTCAGTTACCCTCAATCTCTTTGCTCCTTATATAAAGTCAATTAGAACTATCGCACAACAAAGGCTTCTAAATAACAGCTAGGCTGTACAAAATGGGTACGTTTGCTATGCCGTATTTTGGTAAATATGACTTCAGTCTGGTCCACAACACTGTTTGGCCAGTTCCTAATTGAGGCTTTAAAGCAATGCTGACTGCCCAGGTGAGATAAAGCATTCAATGCTCCAATTGCACAGCATAGATTGGTCACAATATAATATTTTCAGTTTCTGGTAAAAGTCTTTGTTGACAGGTTTAGGGCAGAACAAAGTAAATGAACTAACAGGAGGAAATCTCTGGGACATCTAATATCTTTAGTTGTTAACGGTGGATGGAGGCCACAATTGGTTACCCTGTTTGCTCAGCCGCTGCTTGATAGTTGTGGTTTTGGGTTGTTCCTGGTTTGAGGGCTTTTTATAGAAAGTTAATATGAATATAAAGTCCTGTGCAAAAGTTTAAGCACCCCTGTTCAAATTCCATGTTTTTTGAAGTATAAGTGAATCAACATCTGCAGCGAAAGCACTCATTTTAATGCACAACCAACAGAACATGCCGAACATGTAATTCCATTGCATAGTATAAGACACCATTCTCCTCTCTGTTTCTAGCCCCTTGATTCTCACCGCTTTTTAGTCTCTGCGTGATACAGTGGCACATGTTCAGATGAGCATTTGCAGTAATCAGGAGATTCCGGTCAGATCAGATCAGAGTAATGGGCCCGTCGTGACTTGAACAGAAATGTTCAATCCAGTTTGGGAACAGTCCTTCTGCTACACCGTGTAACCCCCGTCCCTGTTGAAACGTTCTAATGGCGGAGACTGAAAAAAATTCCATTCACCAAAAGACAAAAAGAAAACAAAAGAGGTGGAAGAATAGTGGATATCTGATCTGCCGTTTACCAGCTCTTACTACTGAGGTTCTGTAAGATGCCCCACCTCCTTATCTGTGCTGTGCAAAAGAAAAATGATCACTCATTTGTCATTTGGCCGCTCAAAGTGTTTATGGGTTTGTTTGTTTATTATTCTTTCTCGTTTTTATTTTGTGCAATTGATTCCTCTGTTCAAGAATAGTAATGGAATTGAGAGTTTATTTTTGCCTATGGTTTTTGTCTTGATATTTTTGCTGTACATAGTTGATTTTAAAGAGGGTCTGGTGTAACTCTTGTGCTGTCTTTTCTCAAGCAACCAAAGTGTTATTGTGTTTTCTGATCATTGTCCTCCCCCCCCACCCCACTTCCACTCTGCCTGACTGCCCCTCATTCTGTTTATGGTAGCTACTTCCTAATATTCCAGAGTACAAACCAAGTACTTTACAGGACAGAGAATGTTATTGCTTAGCAATAGTCAACATACACCACAAAGAACTATCAAATGTGTGGAGAAACACAGCTGCACGTTGGTGCAGACTTTGCCTTATAAGCTGTGCACTTCATTCAACACTAAATGTATAATTGACTCCCTTCTTTTCCTTCCCAAAAGGGTGTCACTTGGCTCACTTCTATCACTCATCCTGGTCTTTATGCTATAAATTCGAAGGCTTTCAGCAGGTCTCATACATATTAAACCATACATATTAAAGTCATACTCTGATGTTTGGACTATAAAGGGACACGGCTTCCTTTTTTTTTTTTTTTTTTAAAAAAGGTCTGTGCTTCACTGTATTCATTCACTTTCACCCAGTTCAAGAAGTCCTGAAATGAAGGTACAAGCATTTGGATGTAATGGTATTTTTCTTTTTTTCCTATTGGTTGATGCATTCAGTCGCAGGAAAACCACACGACCTGCAGGACCACTTTAAGCCTGCAGGATTTATCTTGTGAAATTCAAGTCTTGTCTTGTTGGAGGTGAACTGTTGGATTTAGAAGACTTCTTGTTTATCACCGTGCAGTGTCTTCTTCTTCTTCTGTGGACGTGGCGCTTTTTCCTTCGTTGCTCATTGTCTTCTGGCTTCTGTGCTGTGAGATATTGACTATATTAATAAACAGCAATGTTTATTTCACACGACCCCCAGTCTTTCACTGCTGTAATATTGAAATGTGTTGTATTGGGGTTTTTTTTATGGCCTTGTTGTGTTTAGTTCAAAAGCCTTCAGAAGGGATTATGTGCTGGTGCTTCGTGACCTGACTTGCCCCCCCATTTGCTTTTCAGCAGTTCTTCCACCGTTTTGCCACAACATGGCACTAAAGTGCTTCTGTGGCACCTTCTTGAACAACCTATTTTTAAGATTTCCTGATTATATCTCTCTGACTGCATTGTACCTTCACTAAAGTGGTATTTCTGACAGGGCTTAGAAACGTAGAGCCTTTCTGAATGCTTTCCATTCTGTTTTATTCTGTTTCTCATCTCTCAAGCTCACTTTAAGTTGAGAAACAGAATAAAATAGAATGGAAATCGACTAGAAAAGCCCAAAGCGCGCACACAAGCATAATCCCCTCTTGTTTGGTATTTGGTCTGGCCAGCCTATGCTCGAACGGAGTGAGCCAGTTTAATCCTGCCTTTTGTGTCGGAGAAGGCCGGAATGCCAGTTGTGCGTGTGAACTTCATCCCGCCACGCTCCTGACTGCACTCTGCAAACATATTGGCAAATTCCTGTCAAGATGATACATACTATTGATTTATTGATCCTCTGGATGAGCTCAATTCAAGGTCTGGGGGTGGAATGTTTTATTTCATTAGCATGAAGGCTACAGCACCATGAGTTTGTGAGCTATTCTGATAAAGCAATAATTGTTTTTTGATTGCTTACTACATCTGATAACTGATAGCATTAATACACGTGTGGAGGGGTCAGTTTAATAAAAGAAGGCCTTTTGTGGATGATACAAAACTGAATGTAGAATAAGAAGATACTTGGTCTACACGTTTGTGTGTGTATGATATAAATACACTCATATGTATGTATATATTATATATATGGATAGATGGATATAGGTCATTTTATTGTGACTTTTCATGATGGTATAAAATGCCTAAGCATTTAGCATGTTTTTTAAAGCTGTTTTTCAAACCGTTCATTAACAGCCTTTTTGAAGATGGGAAGTTCCATCGATTCTTCACATTATCTTCCTAAATACAGGATTCAGATGTAAAAAAAAAAAGTCACTTAAAGAGGTTTGCTGCAAAATGCTGCTTGAAGGAGAAACTCATCCTGTCAGAACTGTTTGCATTGTTGGAGGAAAAGCTCCTTCACTTTTTATTAGGTTACAAATATGCTGCTTAATGACTGTTTTATGATGGCTCTGAGATAAACTTTAGGCATAGAACACAAGGTGTTGCGAGGAAAAATAGTCCCTGAAGTAAACTTTTTGTCCCCAGGATTACCGCGTTTTCTTCACAATTACATGTAAAAACTCAAAAGGCATGTGTAAGTGGTTTTGGAAAATAAATAGAACGCCTCTGGTTAGTTCAATCCAATTTTATTTTCATATAGCGCTTTTAACAATGGTCATTGTTGTGTGGATGGTGTGGATGTCGCGACGTCTGGTTCCATTCACCACCATTGTAAAGAACTTTTTCCACACTGAATCTGCTCTGGGAGACTTTATTTACATCTGAAACACTTGGTTGAGCAGAAACGTTGAACCAGAGGGCTTCATTTTTAAGTATAAATCAGGAGAGGCGATGTTTGGGCAGTGAAGGCGTTAGCTTGCGATTCAGAGATCCTCTCCTTCTTCCTCTTCTATCTCTTCTCTTCTCTTCCCTCCGAACGGACTCGTCGCTGTGGTCGAGGCGGTGCTCTTGACTCGGGAGTGTCAAGCTGGGCGTGTTTGACAGGCAGTGTGTGTGTGTGCGTATGTGTGTGTGTGTGTTTTTGCGCCATTCTACATGGACTACTCTCTCAGAACTCCTCATTTCTCTCTCCTCCGCCTCGCTCGGCTCGGTTAACTTCTGCCTCTCGCTCCCACGGCTCAACTTGTGGCCATTTTATTCATCTCTGGCTTCTGTCGGAGGACTCGTCTCCACTACAGGCTGATCGGCAAATCAGGGTGAGTGTTTCGGTTCGTGTGTTCTGTTCTGTGCGGTCCTGTGGTGGGCTCTGCGGGCCCGGTTCTTCAGCCCCCCGCCCGGTCCAGTCCGGCAGTCTGGTCAAACTGGCACGGACAGTGTTTTTGTAGGGCTGTAACGATATACACAGTGTTTACGGTACGACTTTCGATTCTGCACATCCCGTTGGATATTCAAGTATTTTTAAAAAAGTTAAAATGGTTTGATTTTGTAGATTAAAAATGCATATAGGGTGAGTTGCCCTAATGTGGAACATTTTTAGTATTTTAGACTTTTTTGCATTGTAATACACTACAGAAGTCCAAACTACAAGAAATGTCCCACATTAGGGCAACTCACCCTACTAAACAATAACAGATCCTATATATACGTATAGTATAGTATAAATATCTATATATGTATATGTGATTCATGTATACTGTATACTGTTATATGTATATACAGGCCAGTACCTTCCAACCAATAACCCTTTAACTCACATCACCACAGTATATACGCATTATACTTATAGCCTATACTCATATGGGCTTATATAAGAGAGCCTTAAATATCTATATTGCTGTATATACTTAAGTAAGAGCTCCTATTATACCTACAGACAAATCTACAGATTTTTAAAATGTTCGTTACGTATATGTATTCTATACTCATTGTAAAATATTTATATACTTTTATTATATACTTATATGCTCTTTATTGCATATGTATGTACTCTTATTATACTTATATACTCATATATGCTATAAAAGAGATCCTTTTATATATGTATATACTCTTACGATATGTATATAAGAGCTCCTATGCTATCCATACATGCTCTTACTATATACATACTCTTATTGTACACATATAAACTCATGTACTTATATAGGAGATGATATATATTTATATACAGTTACTACATATAAGTATATAATAAGAGCTCTGATTATAGACATACAGTATTACAGTATAAGAAAACAACAAGATCTGATATTTTCAAATTGTTTTGCTTTTAGAGGTATAGTCTGCCAACCAAAAATATCTAACTGAAGGCGTCCCTGTTGTCAGAAAATGACCACTAACGAAGGGCTAGAGGACGACATAACTGTTGCTGCGTTTGACTTTCAACTAAGTGGTGCGGTTACATATGCGAGTTTTTGTGCGTCATCAGAAATGATATCATTTTGCTTTTGTTGAGCATGTTCTTGAGGACAGTGGTGAGTTTATAATCCAACATAACTGAACCACAAATAGTACAAAAGATGCACTTAGAATCACCATCAGTCTTGACCGCTGGGCCCTGAAAGACAATTAAATGAGAAAACTGGATGTTTTGTGGCATTCGTGTTCATTTTTGTTGCATAAAATCCTTCCCAGATAAAATCTACTGGGCTGTTCTGTAGCGTGAAATCCATTTGAATGTACGGAGAGAAGCCTAGAAAGCCTAAAGCAGCTGTGTGGAGCTTGTCTTGTTTTGACTTGCCATGCATGTGGGTATCCTGAGGCCCATGTTTAGAGTAATTAGAATACTGGAAAGTAAGCTTTGCATTCGGGTGTTCATGTGATTAAATTACACAAAATAAAATATGTACCACATTTCCCACGACCTGTGCTTTACCAGTGGTGCATATATGTGTGTGTGTGTGTGTGTGTATAAATATACACACACACACACTGCTTTGTTACTGTGCTGTATTGAACGATGTCATCAATTTCTGACTGAGCTCTAAGGGAAACGGGCACCTAGTAAGTAAAGTAAATGTTCCAGATCCGTATCACCGGAGGAGACGGGAGGGGTTGCATAAGTTCTTGTTTATTCTGTCAAGCAAAGTCTATGTATAGAGTGTATCATTACACCACGTTTTTTTTTCCCATCAGAACTGTAAAAGCCCACCGAACAGCAGGATGTCTGAGTGAATCACTACATTCAGCAGTTTTCTGAACCGTTTAAAAGTTTTTTTCCTCCTACTCCTCCGCTTTGACACCATCTTGTCCAGTGCGCTTACATGCTTGTTTTTTTTTCTTTTTTCTTTTTTTTTTTTTGCGCTTGTCATTTAAAACAGCTCTCGCGACAGTGATGGAAGGATTGTCTACAGCATGCGCCTGGTCTGCTTCATTTTTACCAGCGTGTTTATGATCTTCTTTCCCTTCTCAGACACATTTAAGCCTCTGGAAAGCTTTTGGACATATAATGAACACATTTAGCTGGTCTAAATAAAGGCCTTACTCCTCTTTCTTGTCCCTTTGAGGAAATCCTGGCCTCACAAATATAGATGGTTAATAAAAGCTGATTTCCCTCTCCTGCGTTTATAACTCCAGCTTTGTGGAATGGAAAACCGTCTTCGAAAATAACACAGTGGTTTTCCTAAAACTATGGACATTTTTAACTGCTTTACCCAAATGGCACAATGGAAAATCCGACTTTTTTTCCCTGAGGGTTATTTGGGACAATAAGCACCGTCTCACAGATCCCTCCAACTTGCTTGAGGCTGGACATGATCTTATTATATTTATAAAACTGGAGTAACGGGGCTGAATTTAGAAACTCCCAGGAGAATTTAAGCCCCTACTGACTCCAGCCGTGCTTCTAATAAGGTACAATCCGTGTGTTTAGCTCTCGGTTATGAGCCACTCATTATGAGCCACATTCAATTAAAATACATTAGAATCTCCTTTAGAAGTTTAGAAATAATATATAAAGTTAAAAGGATATTCTATACCTAAAAAGCTGAACTTCTAAATGATATTCTAAAGTTTTAAATGAGATTCTAAACGTCTAAATGAGATTCTAAAGGAGATTCTACACATTTAAAGAATATTCTAAACTTCTACATGAAATTCTAAACTTCTAAAGAGGGTCCTGAAATACCATTGCTATGGCATTATCTTATATAAATACACAATGATATGTGTCACAGAGCCCATTTCCTTTTTTTTTTTTTTTTTGGTTTCACTTTTCTTTTGTGTCACTTCTACAGCCAAGGATGGCTTAACCCTGTGGTGCCTGACTCCGGTCCTGGAGGGCTGTTGTCCAGCACAGTTTGGTGATTTACACCTGTTAATTGCCAGGTTTAGTGACTGTGTTTGCAGAAGAGAACTACAACTACAAACTACAACTAGCAACAGACATCAACCCTCCAGCACTGGAGCTGTGCACCCCTTTTCAGAAGCTGTGTTTGAAAACAAGAAGTGTGGTACACATTTTCACAGTATGAATTTTTTTAGCCATGTCTCCACTTTCTGCCTTCCAAGAGCTGACATATAACTTGGTAAATTGGTGAAGAATCTACACTGCAGATATTATTAACTGTAACAAAAAGCACTTTCCCATAGGCCTACAGCAAGAGTGTTGTACTTAAACCGCACTGCAATAGCACAGAAGTTACAGGACACTTTGATTTTCCAGTGTATCTCAGCCTGGTAGTTCTCTTCCCACTCTTTATGTCTGATCCTCGTCCCAAACCCGCGTCCATGGAGTCGAACCAGCGGAAAGTTTTTCTGTCAGAGCTGCTTTTATGTTTACGGAATTTAGCAGACGTTCTTATCCAGAGCGACGTACATCAGTGCTTAAGTAGTCCACATCTGTTCTTTATACCTGCAAAGCTACACTAAAATCAACACCTGCTTTTTGCCAAGTGACTGCTAGCTAAGTTACACACCTTAACAAACCCTGTCAAAAGAAAAAAGAGGTTAATACACAAATAAGGAAAATAGTTAAGAGGGTAAGACCTGAGGTTTTTAAATATGAAGAAAATGATGGATAATAGATAAATGAGACTGGTTAGTCACCAAGGTGCTCCTTGAAGAGGTGGGTTTTCAAATGGCGAGGGACTCCGCAGATCTGATTGCAAGAGGGAAATCTTTCCACTACTGGGGGGGCCAAGACTGAAAAGAGTCTTGGTGCATGTAGCCCTCTTCTTTTTATTAACAGAGGTTCAAGATGAGCAGTACTTGAAGCTCTGAGAAGATGAGAAGTGACGCTGCTAGATCAGTGCTGATAAGTAAGTTGCAAGTCCGTTCTTGGCCTTGAAGGCAAGTGTTAAGGTTTTGAACCTTTTTTAGTTGTGATCATGTTTGAGTTTTTATTTTTTTTCTCTGCATTCTTTAGCTTTGGGATGAAAACCTAACCCAGCTAACTTGTCAGCGATGGCTTGGTGCACCTTCACGTTTCTCACGGCAAAACAGACAGTAGTGCCACTACTTTGTCGACTTCCCAGTTATTAGTAAGTGTTGTTGTTTTTTTAAGCAGACAGTCAAAAAAGAATGGCCTCTTTCCATGTTGTGATGATATTTCGACCAATCAGCAAGCAGTGATGCAGTCATCTTGGCTGTGGCCCACTTTTAGCCCTGCCGTCAAGCAGCTTGTGTCTGATTCACTTTATTTGTAATGGAAAAACATTCGCTGTGCGGCAGTGGAAAAGCTGCATAAGTTAAGGATTAAAAAGATACATAAGTGTAAATGTAAGTGAGCTAGATAAGATAACCCTTTATTAGTCCCGCAAGTGAGAAATTTGCATTTACTATTAAAATGTACTATTTCCATGTCAATTTCCATGTTAAAACAAACACATTTTTTCTGGTTTCCTTAAATGTACTAAACGAGAAACTCTGACAAGAGACCAAGACCCCTATTGGTAGCACAGCTTCATTGTTTACTGTAATGTTTTGAGTGGTACTTTTTCATTATTTAATGTTAATACTAGGGCTGGGAATTTAACGCGTTAATTAGATTAATTATTCACAGAAAAAAATAACGCATTAATATTTTTAACGCAATTAACCCTTTAAGCGCCAAAGTCACAGAATGGCGACAAGACGTCATCATGAATAAAATAAATAGTTACAAATATAATGTGAAATAGCATTTGTATTCTCTACCACTAGTTGGCAGACATGTAGTACTTCAATTCAAGACCAAAAATACTTCATCTTCCTGTTTCGAGTAAACAGTAGGGGAACCGAGTCTCGAGTCACTGCTGCGTGAGCCGCCAGAGAGCGCAGTTCACTTCACAGCGCGCGAGTAAGCGTGTGAGATTCAGAAGAAAAAAAACGCCAAATGGCTAATAAAAAGCTGTCCCGTGATGTCTTGTGAATGTTTTTTGCCGATTCTGATTTGCCTTTTGGAAAAGACACTCGGTTGTCTAACACTCGTGCGTCTCCCGGTTCAGCTTTGGAGCGCAGCTGCGCCGCCATGCAAGGCGAGAGTGATCACGAAG
>JBBPCY010000136.1:30027330-30039324 GCA_037974405.1 Brachyalestes nurse | reverse complement strand
TTACATCTTATTTTGTGTTCAAATGAACAAAGTCTGTTTATTGTATATGCTTAAAAATTCTAATTAATAAAACTGACGGACCCCATTTTCGTCTGAGCGCCCCCCTCTCAACTGTCTCATTCTCAACACCCCCCGTTTGTTTACCGCCCCTGTTGAGAAACGCTGGGCTAGGGGAACTCCTATTAATGTTAAAAAATCTCATAAAATGAAATTTTCATGTCATGGGACCTTTAAAGCAGGGAAATTACTAAATTATGCAAAGCAGGGGCATCCAGGACTTTACTGGGAAAAACTGGTGTGTACTACTACTATGTCTGCCAAACTGTGTATTCTATTCTGCCTAACTGAGTCTATTTCTAGCAACACACCAGGGCAGTTTATTCCTGCATCTTTCTAATCTGGGCTATTCTTGTCTGTTTAACTACAGTGCAGCCTTGCCTATAGCAGTTCAGGATCACTTTCTAGGATCTTGTTTTTTTTGTTATCTGTAGGGATTTATGTGACAGTACAGTGGTAATTTGCTTTTACCAGATTTTTTTTTCATCCTCTATTTCACCTTTTTTTCTGCAAGCTGTATTTGTTACTGTGCCTTTAAGACTGATGTATGTAAATGACCTCTGATCTGTACCTTCTTCAGAAAGCTGAAACATTATGGTTTCAGGTATCAATGGGTGGGATTAAACTCCTGAGTAGATGCCAGATAGATGTATTTGCATTGGCTTTTGTGATGTCATCAAGACAACTCTTTCAAAATGGTATGTGAATTGTATGGCCTGGGCAGTGAATGGCAGATTTTGAAACTGTAATAATGTTCATTTACTGCATCAAACTCTTGTTTCAAACAAGTGAAGAAACATAATTTTCTGTGATATGGGTCCTATATGATCTGATCTGTAAAAAGCTGTGCCAGTTTTCACCTTTCTGATCTAGTTTCATTGAGAGGTAATTAGATCTGACTTTCAAATAGAGAGTAACACCACTACAGATTAGAGGTTGACTGATTATTGGTCTGGCCGATTAACCGGGCTGATATTTAGAATTTTTTTGTAATCATCAAAAACCACAACACACTTTTCTAAACCAGTTTTTTCATGCTGATTTCAGTTTTTTTCAGTCACATCAACTTTTTGAATTATGAGTAATATTAAATTTGCGAGACTTTTATTAAACCACAGGCACCAATCAAGTAACTTTCAGTATTTTCAGTGCGAAGTCAGATAGGCGCACACTGTGGCATTGATGTAATGATCAATGTTTCGTCAAAAATGCTTAGCATATGATTATTATATGCTAATTATACCACCTGTCATGCAATTCTATGACTAGCTTCATCACAAAATGGTATGTGCTAGGGAAAACTAAACACAGATTTTAAATGAGCATGGAAAACACTACAAAACCCACATAAACATATCTCTGATGATTTTGACCTGTTGACCTGTGTAATCGGCATTAAGACTGATTAACAGACATGCGCATTTATGGGCAGCCCTGTGTTGATGCTGTGGAACACATGTGATACGCCCCTCTACCGGCACCTGCAGGGCTAGTGGCAAACACACCATCACTGGACAGCATAACATAGTTCTGTTATGTTAGCTAGTGGTCACTTGCCCTGACTAGCATCACACTGAGTGATGGGAGGGGCATCTTATCCACCCAGAAGAAGCAAAGCCAATTGAAATGGTGAGACTGGTTTGACAAAAAAAAAGAAAATTCAGTTATTCAGCCTCTCAGAAGCCAACATGTGCTGTAGCTGTAACAACCCCAACTACAAACAAGCACACACTGCATTATTAATATTGAAAATGCTCATCTAGCTCAGAGACCTTCCATGATCATGTGCTTCGCATGGAGAAAGTCTTGGTATGGATGGAAAATGTTGCGATGGTACTGGCATAGATTGGAAGATGTCTGCAGAAAGCACTGGATTGGATATCTAAAAGAAAAAAAAACGAATTTAATCAATTTCTGTAACAAATCTGTCCTTAAATCTGTCAGCTGGTTTAATAGTTTATGATAGCAGATCGCTTCTCAACATCGATAACAACTTTGCACATGTAATTTCGGTCAATTTTAAACCCGACCCGATGTGGCCGACTGACATACTGCGCTGCTCGGACAACAACAATGAATGTGGCGCTCGCCCAAGGCGCAGAACAAAGAAACGCCGGGGGACTCGTACTGGAATCCGAAACAAGCTGAGACCACAAGAGCACTGGGCACCACTGCCGAGTATCCTGCTGGCTAATGTACAGTCACTGGAGAACATGCTGGACAACCTAAGGGGGAGAGTTACTTTCCAACGAGACATGAGGGATTGTAACATTCTGTGCTTCACTGATACATGGCTGACCCCCACCATGCCGGACTGTGCCATAACTCTGTCGGATTCATTCTCAGTGTTCCGCACGGACTTGCACGGCAGAGTCGAACAAAACCGAAGGTGGAGTGTGTCTCATGTCTCTCTCCAGCAGCTGCTCTTCTCATTTGGAGTACTTGAGCATTAAGTGTCGACCCTTCTACCTGCCCCGCGAGTTCACCTCGGTCATCACCACAGTGGTCTACATCCCACCTCACGTGGACACAGGTATGGCTTTGTCTGAACTACATAATGTGCTGAGTGCGTTTCAAAACAAAGATCCAGGCACCAGGCCCTCATTGTAGTAGGAGATTTTAATAAAGCAAACCTTTAGACAAGTTATGCCAAACTTTTACCAACACGTTATGTGTCCGAGGAGGGGAGCTAGAACTTTGGACCATTATTATACCACAGCGCCATTTTCCTCACACCTCAGTATAAACAAAACATACGTAGGGAAGAGGTAGTCACGAGGGAGGTGCAACGCTGGTCTGCCCTATCAGAAGCTACGCTGCAAGACGCGCTCAATGACGTAGACTGGGACATGTTCCGGTCATGTTCAGACGACATCAACAAGTTTACAGATGCAGCAGTTAGCATGCTAGGGGAGGAGATAATTCCTACTGTGAGAGTCAAGTCATTCACGAACCAGAAACCGTGGATGGACAGATCGATCCGCGCTGCAGTGAACCTCCAGCTAAATGTCTGCAAGACCAAGGAGCTGGTGGTGGACTTCAGAAGGAGACAGCAGCGAGGCTACAAGCCCCTCATCGTCAATGGAGCTCCAGTAGAGAGAGTGCTGTCCTTCAAGTAACTTCAGGGTCTCTCCAGTGATCCTCAGGACTTTGTATTCAGGTACTGTGGAGAGCATCCTCACACAGAACATTCCTGGTATGGGAATAGCTGTGTTCAAGACAGAAAAGCTCTTCAGAGAGTGATCCATGTGGCAGAACGCTGCTGCAGGTCTGTTCTCCCTTCCCTGCAGGACATTTACACCAGGAGATGTGGGTCCAGAGCAGTTTGATATATTACAGCCCAGTAGCAGACTGTTTCAACTTCTGCAATCAGACAGAAGGTTCCGCACTATCAGGGCCAAAACAGAGAGACTCAAGAGGAAGTTCTATGCTCAGGCCATTCCAGTCCTGAATCAGAACATACCCCCACTCCCCTCATAGCATTACCATATCATTACCATAAGTGACTGATAAGGACCTCATATCATATTCATTTTCATATTTAAGAACATTCACTGTCAAATTCCATATCATATCTGATATATTATTTAGGTCTGGGAATTTAACGCGTTAATTAGATTAAATTAATCACAGAAAAAAAGCGCGTTAATATTTTTAACGCAATTAACGCTTTAAGCCCTACCAGTAGTCGGCAAACATGTAGTACTTCGATTCAAGACCAAAAATACGCCATCTTCCTGTTCAAAGTTTAGAGTAAACAGCAGTGGAATCGAGTCCCAAATCACTGCTGCGCAGTTCTGTTCACAGTGCGCGAGTAAGCGTGTGAGATTTGGAAGATAAAAACGTCAAATGGTTAATAAAAAGTTGTCCCGTGATGTCTTGTGAGTGTTTTTTGCCAATTCTGATACTGACGGGCAATATTTGCCTTTTGGAAAAGATGCTTGCGCGTCTCCAGGTTCAACTTAAGAGCGCAGCTGCGCAGCCATGCAATGCGAGAATGATCATGAAACACAAACACATGTTGCAGTGGTGAACGTGGTCGTAGTGTCTGTAGGAGAGGTGTTGGTCGAGCTAGAGGCAGCAGGAGAGGGGGAAAATTGGGCTGGAAGTAGCCGTAGCTCTCTCCATCCGGGACCTCCAGAGGGGTGGAGTCTCAGTGCTACAAGTGGCCGCGGTGTGTGTGAGAGAGCTGGGAGATGTAGGAGAAAAACTGCTTCTTGTAATGTCTGTATGTGCGATTAAATGCAATTAATTAGATTAATTTATTAGGTTAATTAATCGCCACACCATGTAATTAATTAGTTAAAAAATTTTAATCGCTTGACAGCACTAGTTAATACCCTTACACCCCTATGGTGAATGTCTTTGGAAAATTGAGCAGCCTGTGAGAATATTCTTAACATGTTCTACATTTGTCCATTAGCAAAATTCTTAATCACTGCCCTTATTCATCAGTGCAAAATTGTGTTCTTTTTTGACTTTGTCTTTGAAGTAGGAAATGGCAGCACTGTTAAAATGCAGGCTTTGGTTTTTACATGTATATTGGATGAATCGTGTTGGACAAACACAAGACATTGTCTTACTATTGCTGCACTTCGGAAGTTTCAAACACTGGATAAAACACAAAAAACATTGAACATGTTTTTAAAAGTACGATTAGGCGGAGCCTGTGAAAACCCTACCCACATCACTAGGCTTTCTTTTCTTAAAGACACACACATTTACAGCTTAATCTGTTCATTCAGGAAAACACACCAAAAACATTGTCCATGGTAACTGAGCGTTTGCTATAGTTGTGGGATTTAGAGGTTAGGTTAAAAATCACAGGAATGTCCAGTGCTGGCAGACCGTGGACAGTTATTTTGGTGTATTTTCCAACAGATTGCCTGAAAACACACTTATAAAAGAAGCCAAAGGGCAGATGCTGATTTCAGTTTCAGAGAACATTTATGCAAAGCACACACTTTTGTAAAACCCTTTCTTGAACTCTTTAGTCTAGTGTATTTATAGATTAGGCTGTAAATTTGTTCAACAAAACTCACCAAAATAACTTTCCATGGTACTGACCGTTTGCTACAGACGTGGCATTTAGAGATTAAGTTAAAATATCACAGGAATGTCCAGTGCTGTCAGACGCTGGACGAGCACAGTAGCGAGTAATCGAGGAAGGAGAGAAATGAAGAAAAACAAACAGCAGATCAAAATAACAAATCAAAAACACCATCTAGGATGTGTCAGAGATGACCATGATGAAATGTGTAAATCTCAGCTTACCAGGCTGTGGTGTACCACAACCAATCCACAGACAATCTTCAAGGTCCGTGTACATAATGCCTGAATGTTGTGGACAGTGATGTGGATCAGAAGAATTAGTATCACACATAACTGTAATACTTATAATGTGAAACCCGGAGGTATACAAACAAACTCAAACTGTCTATGGAAAACACACTTAAACCGCACCCAGCCTTGTTGATGTGGTTTAGGACTCAGTATGACTTACTGTGCTGAACAAAACTTCAACTTCTAGCTAAATGTTGAGGGCAGCCTCTTTTAGACAACAGGGTCTGTTTTCACAAAACACAAACCATCACAAACACATAATTAAAGCCTGCTTACTGAGTGCCAGCAGTGAAGTTTTGTTCATTTCTATATATTTATAGCTCCCAGCTAGTTAAATTACATCCTAAACCACGTCTACTAGTATTCCACAGTTTAATGAAGTTCTGGATGTGTTTAGAGAAGTTGGGGATGTATTTAGTACAGAACTAATTGCTTGTAGAATTTGATCTCAACGTTAGCTTTAGACATGACTTGACTGATCACCTATATCTGGAGTGAGTAGAAATTATGTTAATTTAATTTTTTTTAACAAACTGTAATGATCATGCTGGAAAGTGAGGTAAGCAGTGGCCTATTTGTCTATTCAAGCTCTAAGTAAATTGGTAAACCATGAAACACTGTCATGTAGTCATGACGATAATGTAATGGCTTTACTAACTTATTATATTAAGTCATCATGGAAGCCGCAGCTCCTTTTTATGAATTAGTTTAAACCTGATTGCACATGCAATAGAAACTTTATGATCGTGCAGAACGGATCAAGAACTGTTTTGATCGTGCCGTTAACAGAGGCAGGCTGTCTAGAGGGCTATTCAGGATGTTCAAGTGAATTAGTGGACCATAAAACACAGTCATTGACTCAGAATGACAACCGAATGGCTCTACCTACTTAGGGTTACTGGTTGTATTCAAGAAAGTCCCCTCCCTGCCATAGGAATGTGTTGAAGTAGGTTATGTACTAGGGGTTAAAGAAGAGTACGGATCAAGCGGGTAACAAATGTAGCCAATGATCTATTTGTGTACAGAACTATTGATGTAACTGAGTGGCCAGGCAGAGGCATCATTAGGATCTTGAAACGTTTTGTGCATGTGGTTTTTGGGGTGGTTTGATTTGGCTATTTATTATTGTTATTGAAATCCAATTCATAAAGTATTCTTTAGCCCTGGACGCCAGGGCAGCTGGGGAGCTTAACCCTAACAGATCTGTGCCGGAAGCGCAACAAATGGTAAATTGTCAACATACAGCAAAACAGCTCCTTATATGGAAGTTCCCCCAGTTTGTGTTGTTGCTGGAGGTGTCAGACATCATGCTGAGCCTTGTTTCCTTTGTCATGTAGAAACAAAGTTACTGTAATTTAAAAAGTGCTGTTGAACAAAAATGCTCAAATTTCAAGATAGTCTCCACCCACAAGAACCCATAGAGCGGCCAAGCAGTGGTTCCCTGAGTGAATGGCAAGCGTGTAGGATTAGTTTAAATGAGATTTTACTAATATGCTCTGAGTTCTAAAGGTTAAGAAATATTATGGTCCTACTGGTCACAGTCACCCAGGAATTATCTTTGAGTAAAATAGCTGAACAAACACTGCCGTTAAATCAAAATGATAACACAGGGACCATCCTTGTGGTTTGGCCTGTGTTACATCATAAGATTTGTCCACTTTTTAGTAATGCACATTTGTATGTGAAAGTGTGAATGTCCAAGCTCAAAAAACCCATTCTGTTGGTTTTCTAAGTCAAAAGAGGTCAACAGTACCTCTGCTAATTAAGACAAATTATTACATGCTGAATTCAACATAATGAAAAAATGAAACATGAAATATGTTAGGTGCATATTTTTGCTTTATAAGATCCCTTTGGCTGAAATCACAGGCCCCTAAAGCTTCTTGTAGCCAATTCCACGATTTAAAGCACACTTTTTCTTACTGCTTATCAGAAAAATTCGTAGCTTGTATTGTGCGCACAGCATGTTTACGATCTAAAGACAGATTGTCAATAATGCTCAAGTCAAGGCAGGGTGAAGGCCATTTCAAAACACAAATCTTTTGTTTCTTGAAATAGGTTCACAGTTGATTTTGATGTATGTTGTGATTCATTGTCTTGTAATATCCAGCCTGTTTTCTTCTTCAGTTCCTTTACTGACTGTGGAACATTAGCTTTATGTATTTTTAAGGATCTTTGGCAGGTTATTAGACAGTTGGCAGGTTATTAGACTCTTTCTCCTTTTTTCTTATTGCACTGTAACCAGAGTTCAGTGTATGTCAGTAGACCGTAACACTTGTTCTTAAAATTGCTGCGAACGTCAGACTTTTGTGACAAGATCACAGTTAGGGTTGCCTTCTCATGACCTTTCCATGTAGATGATGCTTGGGCAATAACATTTTTTTGGATGGTCTTCACCAGTTCTCTTTAACGTTTATTTCTTACTGATACTTTAGACAGTGAAAATTTTATATATCTTTTAGATGTCTCTTGGTGCTTCGTTTAGAAAATCTCAAACAGCGTGTAATTTGAACAAAGGTGCCTTGGTGCCCTCACATATAACTGCATAGCAGAGTAATATAAGCTGTGTTACACATGTAAGTGGAGCTTAAGGGGAGTTATGGCCATACTGTGGCTAAAACACTTTGCTATGTGTGTCCAGAAGTATTCAGTTTGTTTAAGTAAATCAGTGGAACATAAAACACTGTCAGTTAACCAGAACGACAGCTTAATCGCCCTTTATTTACTTAGACCTTCAGTAAAGAAGCCTCATCCTTTTGTTATATAATGAATATACCGAGGTAGAAACCATGGTACGAGTAAAAGAGCCTTTATCAATATTAAGATCATAGTGGTCACAGAGTTACTCAGTATGCTCCTGTGAATTAGTGGACAGCACTGCCATTTAGTCAGAATGGTAATGGCTCTGCAAACTGATTAGCCCTTGTTATATCATTACCCCTCCCTACTTTTTTTTTTGAGAATATGTACTAATACACTGGCTGATTTATGTAATGTGGCCCATTCAGGCTGTCTGAGTGAATTAGTGGACCATGAAACACTGTCATTTATTCAGCCGATAACTTAATGGCTGGTTTACTGATCATATAAACTCAATGCAGTAAAACCCCAGTTTTACGCGGATCAGGAGTCACGGATTCAGTCACACACAGATTTTGTTTTTAAGAACCGAACTCAGAGTTTTACGCAGAAATCCCCACAATAACGCGGAAACTGCAAATATCCTCCAGGAGACATTCCAACGAGTCCTCATTTGTACTTTTAGCCCGAGTAGATCAGAGGTTATTCCCCCGAAAACCGTTCACCTCGCCGCGGTGTCCCAAAACTTTTGTCCCACGACCTTCCGAGTTGCATATCTCGGCGGAGAATTTAAATTAAAAGAGGCGAATATAGGTTTACCATTACATTTTCTTTAAGGGTAATGCATTAAACTGAGTTTAAAATGTAATTAAAGTGTTCTGAGAGCATATCTGGTAGCATATTTAGGGTTTACACTACAAAAATAGGCATTTTTAGGCATTTTTTTAACCAAACCACAACAAAGCGGTTTTTCACTATACGTGGGTTCTCTTGAAACGTAAATTTTTATTATATTGCTGTTTATGTGAATGTGTTGACGTATGAACTGATTCAGAATCACACATTGCTTATGATACAATTGCACATGCAGTTGCCCTATATAATATGATCTTAAGATGTGTTTTAATCATGCTTGTGACACAAGCTCTTCAGTCAAGATTTTTTTTTTCACACAGCTGATACAAGAGCACCCTTTTGTGACATATGAACTATTTTTGTCTTGCTTAAGGAGCCTAACCAAATTTCCCTATCTTTTTTTAAATAAAAGAGTTTGATTTGATGTAAATAAACACTGTTAACACTTTTTATTTTGTTCACAAAGTATCCTCTTTGCAAGGCAGCCGGTGTGGCTGATTTTGATTTGATAGAATGAATGGGTTTTGCGGTGATGTAGATGAGCATTCGGGCCAAAATTCCGCTGCCGGTTTACGCAGAGGTGTGTGAGGAGGTGTGTGAAAAAGGAAACACTGCACTGAAAAATGCTTGTTATTGACTGTTTCTTTGGTAGAATGTGACATGCTGTCATGGCTGACCGAGTGACGGCCTAATGGCTCCACTTACTGATTAGCCTGTGTTAAGATAAGGTAAGATAAGATAAAATAATATAACCCTTTATCAGTCTCACAGGTGAGAAATTTACATTGTTACTGCAGCAAAGTGGACAGAACAAGAGAAGAAGGTAGAAGCAGCATAACCAATATAATAAAAACTATACGTTATGATAGTGTAATATAGAAAGAACTGTACGTTATACCAAACAATATATAAAAAACGTTTCTGTATCTATAAATATATATGCATGTATACAGTGGGAATCTTCAGGTGCGTAGTAGCAGCTAACAGTGATGATACGTAGACAGAAGAATTGTAAATCATTAAGAAAACCCTGATGCCTTTTTTATGAGTGTTTTGAACTCTAAACTGGGTGGAGAGCGTAATCTGCCTGTTCTTGGAGGTTAACTGTGTTTTAGCCGGGCAGCCTCCCTCCGGGTTTCTCTGGAATGGAGTGCACTCTGAGCACTGTTGCTGCGCTTGGCTCACATTGCAGTGTGTAGGAGGCAGAGCGCAGGCCTTTTGCTACTTTGCATGCTCTCTGTGTGGAGGCACCCGTGCAGAAATGAGGCACCAATCGGCAAGAGGGAGCCTGTGGGGCAAGGCGTCTGCAAGCCCAGGCGTGTGTGTGTGTGCGTGCGGTTCAGCTGCGACTGTGAACGGGTTTCCTCTCATCACGCTGAAGCCGCTGTTTTGTCGTGTACAAAAAAAAAAGCACCCCTGCCGCAGACACATGAAAGCACAAGGCCCTCAGAAAGCCTATGATTCATTCCTGCTGTTGATGTGAATGCCTACGAGAAGTTTCGTAACTCTGTTCCACGTACAATGGGTGTTGCTGCTGCTGGATGCAATTGTGGCTGACGTAGATAAGATATAGAGGGAGATTTTACAAACGTTTTCAATAGTTAAGAATGTCATTGAGTCATTCAGAATGGTTTGATATGAAGCGTTAGGCGTTAATCAACCCTATGAGGGAGGTTTTGGCCTAAAATATGTATTTGGAATATGTTTATGGCCAAGAGGTAAATGCAGGATGTAAAATTGTACCTGTTATTTTCATTATTTCAATGTATTGTAGACTTTACATATAAAATCGGTGGTTTAGGATAGTAATATAATAGCTATGTCTGCACTGTAGACGTCACAACCTCTGGTTCCTGCCACTAGAGAAAGGAAAGTCAGTAAGTGTCTCTGCAATGAAGCATTTCATATCAAACTTTGTTTGACTTTGTTTAGATCCCTAGAATTATGGGTGGAATTCCCCTTTAAGCAAATGTAACATGGAGCTTTCTAAAGAGTGTAACGTGGAGCTTTTCATGTCATGTGCATATCCACAAATCCTGCAAGTCACATGCTCGCACAGACATGCAGTTTTGCCCATGTAAAGACGTGGAGTACCCCCTTGTTAAAGAAGATGACTCACGCTTGTATCTGCAGGTGGAATGCAAACTAGACCGCTTGAAGGCCAAGTGAGTTGAACAGCGTGGGTGGAGGCCAGGGAAAGACCCATTAGTGTGTGTGTGTGTGTGTGTATGTATGTGTGTCTGTATGCGTGTCTGTGTCTGCATGCGTTTGTGTGTTTCTCTCTCTCTCTCTCTCTCTCTTTGTCACCCTTGGCAACGCTCTGACGAAGCACAGCTGATGGGGAAACTCTTTCCATAGTGACCAGGCTTGCCCTTCCTTCTCTGGAGTGACCAGATGTTATCTGAGTGTTCCCTCGCAAAAACAGACCTGATTTCATTTGATTTGATCTGATTTGATAGAGAAAATCTCATAAACAGCACAAAAAAAGAACAAAGAGGGAAGAACCACACCCGGGCAGGAGGTGAACTCAAATAAGTTATAAAAAAGGGAGTTTGCTCGCCACAGAGCGTGGGCGAGATGTCAGCATACAAGACAGAGCAAACACCAATTACACTGGAGAAAGGAAAAAAAAACGGCGTTTACTGTAAGTGCTTATGACTGGAAGCCTTAATTAGTGACAGGCCGCGAAAGACCTTTGACCGCAAAGCTTGTGAAGGAACTGTGAGTTTCTCTTAGCATGAAGTGTGAAGATATTGTGCAGACAGTATCTTTACAGCTGAGTGCTAAGTCCTGTATGGGATGAGTGTTATATTAATGATTCTTGCACTCCAGGTATGTTCTCTCAGGCAGGATGCGGTCTGCAGTGCAGAGCATTTTCAAAGCCTTGTGTCTCTGTTTTGTCCTGAAAATGCTGCTGTATACATAATGTGTCAAAATCTCAAAATGTCATACATAAACATACACACACACTAGGGCACTAACACAAAAATCGACTAGTCGACTTCAGAGGCACGAGTCGACTCTGCCTGGGAGAAGTCGACTAGTCGAGTGTTTTTTTCTTCTCTCTGTGCTCGCTAGTGTGCACAATGCAGTCTCTGCCTCTGATTGGCTGACGCTGACACGCGTTCCGTGACTTAACCAATTATTGTAGTCCCTTCA
>JBBPCY010000136.1:29977837-30005675 GCA_037974405.1 Brachyalestes nurse | reverse complement strand
ATCATCAGTTGTGATGGTGGGGTTGGTACACAGTTAGTGATCCTATTCCACTACGGTTCTATTCCACATTATGGCAAAAACCACTTAACTCAGTTAAAAAAAAACAACAGTCCATCATTACCTTCTAACAAAACATATTCTGGTTTGTTTGACTCTTTTTTGTTTACTGCATAATTCCATGTGTTCCTTCATCGTTTTCTTTGTTTTCAGTATTAATCTACAATGTAAAAAAGAATAAAAACAAAGAAAAAACATTGAATGAGAAGATGTGTGTCCACACTTTTGACTGGTAGTGTACATGTACTCATTGTGTATGTACATACATATACATATCTAAGTTTACATATACATATATTTACCAATACACTTGTCCATAATTTATATTTCTAGATTGTATAGTGTACATTTTATACTTTACTGTTGGTATAGTTTTTATTCTATTCTATTGTTTTCACTGCTCTTACCTTTGTACTGTCCACTTTCTGCCGTGCCAATGCAAATTTCCCATTTGTGGGACTAATAAATGTTTATCTTATCTTAGCTGTTTTAAGACTCTATGAAACTACGAATATTTTTTAATTTTTTAATTTTTCATACATTAAAAAATAACCGTCGACTTTTCTGTGTAATAACTGTTTTAGCTCAGTACTGTTTTCTGATGTATTATGATATGCACAGATTTTGTTTATTGATTTATTCATTGTTTTAGACCTGAGTGATAAGCGTCTGGAGGTGGTGGGGCTAGAAGGAGCCATAGAGATGGGTCAGATCTACACTGGTCTTAAGAGCGCTGTCCGACTGGCTAAAACTTCACAGATTACCATCAGGTGAGGTGTGGCTGTAGCTGGCATTGTAAACACAGGACTTCTCGGTGTGCTACAAACATACACGTTTAAAAATGTCTGTCCATCTGTTTTATACCTCTTAGGGTCTGCATTAGTCACATATAGGATTTAACAAATATTTCTGGTAATAAAAGCTTTTGCTTGGAAAAAATGCACTGAATTTACTGTACTGACATACAAATATTCAAATGTAATACATTAACTTGCATGAAGTGAAAGGGCATACAAGTTATGTAAACCTAAAGTAACAGTAGAGAATGAGTTCTGTTTTGGCATGTTCAGACCTGTTCACACCCTGCATGGTCATTTGCCTTTTCTCCCTCATTCACATTCAGCAGTTTGCTCACACTTCAGTAAAGGAAATATGTAGATTGCTGAGGTCTCTTTTGTCATGGATAGCAGATTATCAGTATTACACTGTGTTTCCACAACAGTCCTATAACAAATCACAGCTATAGATAGAATTAATTCCATAATAAGCAATCCCCAGCATTAATGTTCTCTATTTTGCACTATAAACGAGTTATAAGTGCTTATATCAACTCTTATCAACATATGTAAACTCTGTTATAGGACAAAGAAGGCCCTGCCCATGCAGATAGATGGAGAGCCATGGATGCAACCGCCATGTACAGTAAGTGTGCTTCACCACTTCCGGATGCAATGTGACAAGTACATTTAGGTGTCACTTTTAAAAAAGTGTCACAAAGAGTTTTTCAAGCGATGTCTCCTAAGAACCATTTTTAATATGCGATCTGAGTGGGTGAAGAAACTTTTTGGGACTTAAATAACCTTCACATAATATATAAAGGTTCTATACAAATGTACAGCTTAGTCTTAGAACCATTACATTGTGGGTGTTCTTTAAACGTTGAAGTTTCTTCACACTCAGACCTTACTTACAAAAACATGGTTCTGAAGAACCATGCATTAATATGTTCTTTAGCAAAGGTGTTCTTCTGTGGCATTGTGTAAAGACCCCTTTGTGGCTGACCATAATACTTTCTTAGTGTTACATGCCAGTGCCAAGGCCCTCTAGTGGATGGTACTGTGTTTTTTTTTGTTATTGTATGTAATTCATCCTTCAATAATGCATGACTACGAACACTATGGTGTTTATGTTAAGTGGTTATTCAAGCAAAATTCTATTTGTTTGCATTTTAAACAAATGGGGCAATTAAAGCCACAAGCCATTGATGCTTGTGTGGTCACCTGTTTGGGCCACAAGATGCAAAAGGCTGGGAAAGCAGTATGAATGAATGAATCGGGGGGTCTGAGTTCTCAGTTAAGTTTAGTTCCTTTCCTCATATGTAGTTGAGACTAAGCTAAGACATTTGCTGCCTAAAGATTGCTTTCTTATTTTTTTCACTTGGGCTACAAGGCTAATAGCCTGGAACCAACCTGTTAGAAAGTCACACACTTACTTAAAGATGTGTCAGGTTCTTTGGTAATCTGAAACAGACCTAAGTGTGTGGTTCCTGACACACTGTTATCCTTATGCATGGACATATGAATGGACAAAATTCAGATGGTTGTTTTTTAGTCATGGAACACTCTTTTTGTTCTGGTGTCTGAAACCACATAATCAAGTCAGTTAGATTTTCATATGAGTTAGAGACAAGTGTGACTTATGCTTGCGTCTAACTCATTCGCTATAAGCAAATTAACAAACGCATCTCGTCTGTTTCACGACATTTGTGATGAGGGGAAAATTAAAAATAAAAGAATGACTCTTGGCTCCATCACCCAACGTGAAGCCAGTTTGGTAATTTAGTTGATTTGCTATTCGAGCAGTTCGTGGGTTGTGAACCTGCCTATGACGTACCAGGCTGGTGCCAAGACTTCTGCGTCTAGTTTTAATCTTCATGATAATAGACCACATCATTTCTCAGTGCTGAAGAGAAGAGGTGGACAGTGTGGGATGCCGAGGTGCTGTTTGAGACGATGACTCATGTTGTGCTTCTCCTTCCACAGATTCATATCACACATAAGAACCAGGCCAGTATGCTGATGGCTCCTCAAGCCAAATCCTCCGGCTTCTTCAACCTGAAGTAGTGCCTGCGTCTGCCTCAGCAGCTCGGTGGACCTCCATATTTATCAGCTTGCTTACATGGACATTGATACCAGTGCGTTTGTGCAGGCCAAAATGTGTGTATGTTGGAAAGGAACTCAGCGAGGCTTCACTTCGTAATTTTTTTCGAACCCTCACGAGGTCTGAGGAGGAAATATCCTTTTCAAGCTGTCACACATTTACCTCAGTGGTGTATCAAAGATGCTGTGTTAGTTTTTACTTGAGCTCCCTCGTGCCATAACGGGACATTTCGTCTGCCGCTGTGTTCTCACTGTGTAGGCTTAAGCCCAAACTCTAGGAAAGGCTCAGATCTGCTTTGTCTGCACAGCAAGAACACCGCTATTGTTTTCAAAGTCTGAAGCAGTGACCTAAATCTTCTGTGGCTATAGCAAGTACTAATGATTATTAACATCGAAGCTTAAACCGGCTGAGCTAGATCAGGTGTCGGTGGACGAGAGCAATCGCTGGATTCAGTGCACGGTTCTGGGAAGGTTGCTGACACAGCCAATAATTTATTTGCTCTTATTCTGTGTTCACACCTGAAATGTGTGATAGGTGTAATATTTAGGTAACATATTGGCAATTGTATCTGATCATTTAAAAAAAAAACATTTTGTTAGCAGCTTTATGACATCTTTCAGACCATTGTACTAAGTCATTTAGTACATTTTAAGAGCTTGAATGTTTGTATTGGAAGCTAATGAGTAAGATAGTTTGTGTCCCTGCTTCCGAGTCCCGATAACTCAGTAGAGACAAATAATATACAAATAAACAATGAAAGCTGTAGAGATTGAAGTAACCTCTCCTCGCAAATGTAGGTTGTGATTAGTCACATGCCATCATGCATATCTTTTCAGTGTTGACGGAATTTGCTGATCATATGGACACCTTCTTCCTCCAGCTTATGAAATGTATGTAGCTCTTGAGACTATAGAAGATCTTTCGGATTCTGTCTGTGAAATGACTGAATAAATATTGCAAAATGTGTCATTAACCCTCCACTCGTTGCTTGTTTTCGTGCACGTGACAGCAGGGGTTTTGTCACGTGAAGACCATTAAGAGAAAAGAAGTGCGACACATCTCTCCGCCACTAGATGGCGTGCTGCTTTAGAGAATCCGTGGGTAGATGCAGCCTAAAGCCACACACGAACAGCTTAAAATTATGACTCAAAAAGTAGAAGCCAAAAACCAAGTTGGGTCGGAGAAAACAGGTCAGAAATCTCAGTTCTCTTAACTACTGTGTAATCTAACACATGTATCTACTGAAGTATGCACTATTATATGTAATTTTTTTTACATCTAATATAAAGCCTAGTTCAAAAAACGATTAGCAATTAATCGCCAATTATGAGGAACTGAAATGAAACTGAGGGGGAAAAATCACTCTCCTTGCAAATATGTTTGAATAGAAGTTAAATAATACTTGTTTGATTGTTCTGATTATTATAAAAGCACAGTAACTTCTGTGCTCTAAAATGATTTACTACAATTGGTTCTCTATGACCCTTCAGCATGACTTTTCCAAACCAGGGTGGTTTAGTAATAAGCATAATACAAAAGCCATTAAAGGTGACAAAAAAAATAAAACATGATGTTAGATGTTTCTTTTTAATTCATTTTTGGCCTCCTTGAATGTTTCTACCAGATCCCTTGGGGCAAGTTTTAGTGAAACGAAAGAAAACAAAAACAATGACGCGCCCCGGGGCGACCAATCAAATCGTCCCTTGTGTAAACCCCGCCCCTGTGTAGCCCCGCCCCCTCCACATGGCCCGCATCCTAAAGTTGGAGCAGAAGTGCGAGGGCGAGCAGTCGCTGAGGTGGTTAAGGTGGAGAAAGCAAACTCACAGCAGAGAAAAAGGGTGTTTTCATAAATACATATATCTATTTCGCACTGGTGGACTGTGTTGAAGTTCCCCGCCTCACCCCTGGACCCCGGATCATGAAGAATATGACTTTTAGGAGAGTCAAGAAACTGAACTCCAGCGAGCCGGACGGAGGGTCTTGTCCGGGCAGTGGAGACATTTACTTCTCCTCCTCCAAGTCGGACAGCTGCAGGACCATGGATCAGCCCTCGGGCTCCTCCTCGGACATCTACAACTACAGGACTCTCGCCTACTCCGGAGGAACCCTGCCCAGAAACTTCAAGAAGGTAAACAGTCCTGGCAGTGCAGCTGTCTGAACTACTGAAAGTCATTATAGGTATATAAAGTCTTATTATAAACTGCTGTGAGGCAATTTTGGTGGTCGCCCCGTTAAAGTATTGGAAGTCATTTAAAAGAGCACCTGCTTTTTTCTACGATGGAAAAAATCAGGAACGGCTGAAGAGCCATGAAAAATGCCAGATCCTCTCCAGCTCGAATCAATCAGACGCGTTAATACAAGCGGCGGTTCTGGTTTTAATTACGCGCGGAGAATGAAGTCCTGCTCTGAACCGGACCTGATTGGAAACAGCGGCGCGTGCGTAACGTGCTGATGATGTGGCTTGGAGCGCGAGGTGAGACAATTATACCCAGGGAGAGAGAGAATTGAATTGAATTGAAACAGAGCGAGAGAGAGAGAGAGCATGTGGCCACGCTTGCAGTTGGCTAATCGTAAACGGCGCGTGGCATGCGAACCATTTCCCACCTGCATCCGCGAGGCACTCGCACCTGTTCACACCTGATTCAATGTTTGAAGACGTTAACAGCCCGAGCACTTCACCCCACACCCAGTCACGGACTGCACTCACAGGACTAAGGAGATAATAGTGTCGTCCCCCCCCATTATGTAAATATTAGTTCTGAAAAAAACATGTAATTCCACAAAAGTTTGCATATAACTTTTGCATATGACTGTATATATGTATGTATGTGTGTGTATGTATATATATATTTTATATTTTAAAGGAACACTTTGTAAACACACCAAAACAAACCCCATTGCTTCTGCACTTGCTTCTGACCAGATCAGTATTTTGTGTGTATACATACACCACACAAAAGAAGTACTCCTTTATGTGTATGTGCTGCACTCATTTTCAGGCTGTGAGGTTAGCCTTGACTTTCACAATATTACTCTTCTGGCTCTTTTCTCGTGGGAGCACTTCATCTCTAGAACTAGCCTCTGCTGTGTTCACTGAGAAAAGTTTGGTGTAATTTCCAAGCGCGGTTGCAGCACACATGGCTGATCACTCATAGCTCTCTCTTGGGTCCACACATCTTGAAGGGCATTCATGGTCACCGCTGGTAGACCACCCACACACTGTGCTCTTGACCAAAAGCTCTGACCCCAAGCTCATCTGACGCACTGTAGTAGCAGTAAACGGCACTGTCTGGGGAGCTGTAGCCCTATGCATTACAATGGACCCCTCTGTGTGGCTGGTCGAGGGGCTTCGGCTGTGCTGTGCATTGTGTGGATGTCGTGGATTTCTTTACTTGCATCATCACGAGTTTGGTTCGTCATTATGGCGACCCTGGGTCAGCTCGGCTGTCTCTATGGCTGGTGCGATGGCCGGATCAGGCGTGAGCCCTCTAGTACATTGTGTCCTTTCCTTCAGATAACTCAAGCATAACTTCCTTAAAGAGTTTGAATTTAGCACGGCCTATTGCGTTGAGTGATCTTGAGCAACTGTGACCAATGAAAATGCCTAAGTCTCTTGGATTAAAAGGATGGACGGGAGAGCAAAAAAGACCCTCTTGTCCCTCTTCTCTGATTAGAGTCTGTGGGACTGATAGTAACTATTTTTGCTGGGGATAATTCATTAAAGTTTATTCAATTGACACGGCCTGATTGGTCGAACCCGCGTTATCTCAAAACAGCACTTTTTTAAACCACGGCTAATGTGCATCGGTCTGCAACATCTGGTTGCTAAGTAACAATGATTTGTTTTCCTCTCTGATCCTGGGAGGCCGGTGTCCAGCATGGTTTGGTGATTTTCCTGCTCAAACACGCCTGGATCAAATCTCCCATTAATTGCCAGGTTTAGTGAGTGTGTTTGAGGAGTGAAACTATCAAACTGTTCTGGACTCCAGATTAGAGTTGCCCCCTCCTGCTCTAATTACTGTGCAGTATCAAGAACATCACACTTCAGATGCCACTTAGAGATATGCAGACATCTCACCGCTGTGATGTTATTTTTGAAAACATACAAACCTCAACTGCATTTGCATGTGTTTGTTGGCAACAGTTCATGTATAGTGCATGCACACGACGGAAGTAACGGAGAGACCAGGAGCTGGACACCACGGCTCATAAAGTGCCTGCTGTATCGCACCTCCCACGCCCAAACCAGCCTCGGGGCCACAACAGGGTATTGTGCGTCTAACGAATTCAGCCCCCCAATACAGCCACCCCCAAAGGAGCCTCGGGGTACTTGAAAATAAATGAAGTCATTGAAGAGACCCCAGGACGATTCTGGAAGTGTAGGAAAATAAAGAAAGGCAACGTTTTACTAGGCCAGAAGGGCTTCTGGTACAAAGTGCACTTTCACTGGAACAACACTCTGGTCCATTGAGGTAGAACAGGGGCGAATTGACTTCAGTCAAAACAGACATAACGCTGGGTGTACTTCCAGCTCCTTTAGCCAACGGAGACTGGGTGGGGTCTCGCATAGATCTGGCTTTTACATCAATGAACTTATTGTAAGAAAACGCCTGCAGCCCCAGGCTTGTTTGCCTACACGCAGTCCTGCATGTGCGAACCTAAATCTATGTTTGGTTGATGGATTGGTAAGAAACAGCAGTTTCTGTAAAAAGTGGTACAGCAGCTCTTTTGCAAACACCACAAGCCCTAAAGTCGCTAGTAGACTAATCAGATCTCATCAGGAGCATGACAGAACTCTGTTTTGACATTGAGGCAGGAGATGACGAGGGTGGCCAGACATGCATTTCAGGTTTTATCTGCTGTATCATCAAAGTTGCTTCACAACCAAAACACACACACACACACACACACACACACACACACACACACACACAAACAAGGCATAACATACCTGAACCATTGCTGTGATCATTGACGGTAGAACAAAATATTATTACTGTTACTTCTTTATTATTGAAAACCAAAATAGAGCTCTGTCCCATTTAGTAAAAAAGACACGATCTAAAATCTCTCTACCCCCCCTCTCTCTAACTCCACCTCTCTCTCTCTCTCTCTCTCTCTCTCTCTCTCTCTCGCTCTCAGAATGGTGGGCTACAGAAGTGGAAACCCCTCACGCAACCTCCAGAGCCAGAAAGGTAACACTAGCCTCTCTTCATTGTGCCCCCCTTCCTTTCATTATGAACGATAAAGCCAGCAAAGATGCGTCAGAGTTATTTCCTTGAACTATATTTGCTCGTAAAGTCACGTAAAGTACCTGTCGTAAGAATCATCTGACTGTTTATAGTCTTTGCAGAAACCCCCAGTTAACACTGTACAAAGCAGAACCCCCTTGTTAACTGTGTAACGTAATGTTTTAGACAGACCCTGTTCCTTATTCAGTATTCAGTCATCATAAACACACAACCCCCTACCCCCCTTCTCCCCCACCTATTCAACATTAACATTATGACCTTGAATAAATCAGGTATGTTGCGAAGAAGAGTCGTTTCAGTTAAAACCAAACCTTGAGATCGGTTTCACTTTTTACCCATTAACCTCGATAGCTGGAGGCTTCACCTCTTCACAGGAGCCTTCTGAAGCCTTCTGGAGGAAACATGTTTTGATGAGCCGAGCTGGCCTTTCATATTGGCACGCCCATGATTGTTCTGTTATTAGAGCAGATTTTTTCAAACCCATCAACCTTGTTTTGGCTGCTTTCTAAGTTCACTTTTCCGCCACACAAACAACGACATCACAGTGCCAGTTATGGAATGGAACATCTGTGAAGAAATGTTTCTATTGTCCTGAATTAGCCAGTCCATTGGCTTCAGTGGTCACGATTTAACTGGATATTCACATAATCCCATAAAGAAAACTTTATGGGCGGGCTTTTTGGAGAGGGCTTATTGCTTAATAAAAGCCTGATGTATCTCTATATTCTGTATTATTGCAGTTAACATCTAATAAGTGGTCTCTCTTCATTGGTTCCTACAGGAAGGTGGTGGTCCTGGAGAAGAAAGAGGATGAAACGTTTGGCTTTGAGATTCAGGTAAGAGGATTTTCTTCATATCTTATTTAACTGGATTTGTCCAGACAGCTGATGAAAATGGGCTCATCTCGGAAACAGCTGTGAATTTTACTGGAGTCAGGAAAGCTTCTAGAAATTAATTTAGCACTCCAAGAAGCGGTATGGGATGGAGTGTTTGGGTGGCATAATAAAATTAGGAATAAAGACAAAATCGCATTAATGGGTCAGTTCTTAAATGTGATATTGTATTATCTGTAATAGGATAAGGTGGGTTTTTTAAAACTCACAAACTGGATGACCCTCTGGACCGCAGGACACATCAGTGTTTGTTTATTAGTTAAGAAGCTGAAGTTAAAGAATACACCCAGATGAAAACAGCATACAGTGTTGGAATCTCTTCTGCGTTTGTAGCTTGTGTATTGGCATGTGTTTTGAAGATTCTCTGTGGTTTTGAAGACAGAAGAATTCTCTTTTTTTAGCTGTGGCTCCACATATTTTTCTGCTGGCGGACATTGTCGACCTCCTGTCCTTGGTTCTCTCTCCCCCTGGCTCTGTGGAGTGCCAGCATACAATTCTCACTTTGTGAAGGCCTGCGGTAGTTTGTATATTAATACCGGCAGCATCACACTACTCATGATAATGACCCCGGCTCCTTAGTGGTGGTATGTAAACCACAAAGGGCATGACCGATATATCGGTAGGCTTATAATCGACTGATATTAAGCTGCTGAAAGATATTTAGAGGTATCTAGATTTTGTTTTGTGAACAGTACATTCTTCTGAGATGACTTTTAGATTGTTCACTTCTGTAATCTTCTGTTTCTATATGATGGTCATTTTGGTGTGGTGCTGATGCACTGCCTTGCCAAATCGCTGGTTTATATTTAACATTGGATGACCCAGGCCATTGTAGGACAGTGGACCACTCCTTTCCGGCACGGTCCAGGATGTTACATCAGGACATGCTGTGTGTGTGAGAGAATCTGATACCAGTGGCCTTAGGATGCCTGGCTTTAGGCGCCCAGGCAAAATGAGGGACAGTAAACAGCTCACAGCAGTGTCCAGTTATTATTTCACCACAATATATATTAATCAAGGGTTATATTGTCTTTTTCATTTTGGTCAAAACTGATCAAATACTGAACATGACTATAAATGATTATAAAACTGATGCACCACTAGTAGCAGGCTATATAAACATAATCGTTATTTGCTATTTGTGATGCGGCAGTACTTTAAAGAGGCCTTTGGAAAGGATGGGAGGGTCTGGAAAGCGAGGGAAGTGGGCCATTCTGAACACTTGGAAGTGCTTTAAAGACTGTATTGAATTTCATGCTGTGTTTGATAAATAATCACCAAGTTGTGGACGTTTTTTAGTCAATGTGATCTCCAGGTTTTTGGGATGTTGCACCAGCCACTGAAATTCGTGAGGGAGTAGATGAAACGTGCAACACGTATACAGTGTTTTCAGTTGTGTGACGTTAATGAGAGATGAATTCTCGCCCTCATCGTGCTTTCTATTTCTCAGTGAGTTAGTGACAAGATTTGATATTAGTCAGGTTTACTCCTTTTTGTGACCGAGCACAAGTTTCAAGATACGCGCAGCTGCCACGTGTTAACCTCAAACACAAAGTTTGGGTTTACAGGAAGCGATAAACACTATTCACACACGCAGCTTGTGCTATGACAACCCCAATAAATATACTTGTTAGGGTCTTTTCTGACTCATTCTCTGTCTCTGTATATGCCATTTCCCTTTCTTTGTAGTAGCTCTAAAACCACTCTAGCAGATCCACAAACCCAGAGAACTGCGTGTTACATCCTGGCTCCTATCTCAGTGTAATCTCCAACAACAGTGGCATGTCAGGATTAGCTTTAAAAGATGCAGACCTCATTTGAATCTTCTTTTACTCAAGCGAAGTGTCACAGATACCAAACCAGGCCCTAAGCAAATGAGGGCAACAGCCAGTTCAGCACCGGCAGCAAAGCCATGTCCTGTTTCATGGTGAGCCCCACCTAGCTACTCATTAGCGCTATAGTGGGAAGTTCTACTGCTGTTTTGCATGTGGAAACTTTCCTCACAATATGATAGAGCTTCTCTTCCCGCAGTAATAGTTTTATCTTGGTAGGTGAGAGAGCCTGATTAACTTCCTGTATGTGCAGGGCTTGAGGTATGAAACTGATTGGATAGTTGCCAGCTCACTTTTGGCTTCTAGTACTGTAGGACATACTGCTGTCTGTAAAAATGGAAAAATTATGACACATAATTCAAAACAGTGGCCGTCATCCTGTTTCCTTGAACTGGAGGCTCATTCTGGTCCTGGGGTCCTTTTCAGCCAAAGTCAACCCTGAGTCAACACAGCCAAAGTGCTTAGTGTTGATTAGTCCAGCCAAATAAGGTACTTGGCAGCAAAAAAGATTTTTTTTGTCTCAATCTATTAGTCTATAGTGTAGGATGACCTGTTTTGCCTCATGCCACAACAAAAGAAAAAAGAGAGAGAAGTTTCCAAAGCCGAGTTTCATTTTGACTCGTTAAATGAGGATGTTTTACATGTGACCAGTAGCCTGAGGTCACTTCATTACTGTAGACTGTTGAACCTGTCAAAAAAAAAACCAAAGTTAATAGTCGAGGCGTGGGAAATGTGGCTAAGCATGTACTACTTCTCTACATTTTTTTGGGTCTAGACAAGTAGTTCACATAACACTCCTGCCCCAGACATCCAGATATTTAGTTTTCATTGTCTGGCAAGGTCCCAGCACTCAAGGTTTATTGGTTGGAAACATATTCAACAAAGTAGCATCTTTTGCTATCAACACAAATACAAATTGAATTATTTAACAGATGGATATGTTATGTGATATGCAACTTTTGTATATTAAAGAGTCCATACCATGGATTTTTAAAAATAAAAATGGTTCTTACAGTATGTAAACATTGTAAAGATTCTAAACAATCAAACACTCTTCCTAGTCCGTAAAGGACAATTTATGTTTTAGTGATGTCACAAGAGCCAGCTGTTTCACACATACTTTTATATCTGATGTAAAAATGAATGATCATTATTTTAGTGCATGAAACCACTGGAACGTTACCTCAACAGAGCAAATAAAACACAACACATTTGCTGAATGTAAGGCTATTGATACTTTCAAACCAGAGTCGGTCCAACTGGTCTAGAATGACACACCAAGCTGTTCTGACTTTGTTTATGCTACTAATCCCTCTGTATATTTTCTCTTATATACATAGTCAACACCCTCTGCACGCGACTCGACCCCATTAATTTTCTTTTTTGTACTTATTCTGCTATTTGTCCTTTGCAGACGTACGGGCTGCACCAGCAGGACGAGAACTCAGTAGAGATGTGCACCTTTGTCTGCAAAGTTCACGAGGACAGCCCAGCAAAGCACGCTGGCCTTAAAGTTGGTAAGTGTTTGTAAAGTACATTAACACATTGCCCTCTGTGTTTAGTTAGACGGTCTTTTTCTAAACTGGCATTTGACACACAGACTAGAATAAGAGGCACTAAATAGCTGCTTAAGGGATGAGAATAACCATAACTTGTCACAAATATAAGCTTTAAATGCATATTTGGTAACTTTTTATTTTCAATATGTACAAATATTTGTGTTCAATTGTGTGTCAAACATGTTATTTACTTTTTTTTTTATTTCAATTTTTTTTATTTTCATTGTATGAACATATTGTGACGAACAGACCGTTAGAAAAGGGCCAAAAGAGTAAAATCTCTTTACCATTAAAGTTATATTTTTATGATCAGGAACCATTTCAGAGATGTTAGACGTCAGTTCCAACAGAGCTGCACAAATAGTGTTTTTGGGATTATTTATATATATATATATATATATATGTATATGTATATCTCCTTATTGCAAATACATCTGATTAGCCGGGGCTCGTTTTGTGTGTAAAGTTTAGTCTAAAACATTGAAGCGATAGAGATCTGCGTGATCTGAGTGACTTCTGTTATCTATGTTTTGTGGTGCCAGTTCATAAGTAAAGAGGCACACTTCAAACACGTCTTGACTGATCTGCTATGATTGGGGTCAGGGAGACGTTAGGCTTATTTCCCTCCTTTTCCAGCTCTTAATGCTGATACTTACACAAGGGGAAGCCACTTTCGAAGTGTTGACGTTTGCCTTTATTCCTTCTGGGAAAGCACCAGCTAAAAAAAGCAATGCTGTGAGGTAACTTTGCCGGGCCGATCGTCTTCCCCGCCCCGCCCTGTCCTGTTTTGTGACCTGAAGGCCTCCTGTCAGTTGACTGTGTCAACACTGAAACAGTTGAGTGTCGGCCTACTGTTCAGGGAAGTGCAAACATCACCCATGTGTCTTGGGCACAGTAGCGCTGTCAGCTCACAGAGTTCAGGACTTTCCTCTGTCACATTGCAACACCGGAAAGCTTTCAGGTCTGAACTCAGTTCCTCTGCATTCACACACATCAGCCTTATTTTAATCTCTCGAAGTTTCACACTTAATATTGCGCTGCTTCCTCCAACAGAATTTCTTCTATTTGTCAGTTTGGCATAACATAAACCAAATAGACATTTACACAAAGAGCCTTTTTTTCCACAGTGGCTCCCAAAAACCCAATACAGAAATGACTCTTCATGCTCCTGTTAAACCTCTTTTAAATTCATGTTTGTCGAGTAGTTTCTTGCGTTCAAACGAATTCACACTAAACATCGCTATTACAAGGGATCGACTTCTGTTTACCCATAAACAATCCTGTCTCTTTGATCGTGTGACTTCATCGTCACAGTTTTGCAATAATATGATCAGCTTGTGTAAAGGAAGGAAATCTAATATGTGCAGACTGTCTGTCTGTCATATCGTCTCCTAAAAAACACACGATGTTCCAAATACTTTTACTGATCGGTAAGCCCCGCCCAGAACAATTACAAGACCCAAAACTGGCTGATCTCAGATCAGCAGTGTGTCAGTGTGTGTTGGTTTCGTTTCCTACATTCTCTGCGTGCTTTTCTCCATTGTCCTCAATGGCCTGCTCCGTGGAGATGCATTACCTCATCAGATTGGCTAGGAAGGCCCACAGGAAAAATGGCAGCGTTCAGAGCTAAACCCACGCCAGCGCTTGTGAGTTTTTGTGGAAAAGCTCAAACCAAGCCAGGCTCAAGGCTGCTATAAAACGGCCCTTTCATAGACTGTGGTTCAAAAGAACTTTGGATTTCGGGAAAGTAGGAAAACCTTCTCATGCCGGGTGATGCATGCTGTAATGAAGTAAATTAAGGCCACACACACACTCTGGCTGATACACTTAATCATCTGAATCACCACGCGGTGGCTTGATTTAAAAAAATTAGTTAAAATGCTTCTTCTCAATTTGACACACTGCCTTGACCTGATTAGTTCCCAGCATGTATGCATATAGTAACAAGTATCGCCAAAATGGCCAAGTCAAGTAGGTTTCCTTTGTCATCTCCGTCATCTACACCAGTGATCTCCAGCCCTCCTCCTGGAGGATCTACTTTCCTTCTGCTTTTAGCTTCAGCCTGCAGGTAGCATGTTACTGTATCCCTCTTAACGTTCCAGCCAATTAAGGACTTCTGAAGTTCGTTAACCAGAGCAGGTGTTGCAGACAGTGGCTGGAACTAAACTTCTCAGGAAGGTAGATCTCCTGGGTCGGGGGTTGGAGATCACTAATCTATGCAGTACAGTGTGAATGTTTAGTGAAAGTTTTTATTTTCAACGATTCTGGAGCATTACTGGTCTAGACATTGATGTTTTTATTTGATAATAGCAAAACTATTTCATCAGGAAGAGTCTTTATCTGGAGAGTTAGATGTCAGTTCCAACAGAGCTATGTACAAAAGGTAGTGGGTTTATTGTATATAAAATTGATGTGTGTGTATATACCCCCTTATTCCAAATACAGCTGATCAACCAGGACATGTTTTGTCTAAACATCTGAGCGATAGAGGTCTGGGTGATCCTAGTGACGCCTTGTGGCTCCAGTGAAAAAGTAAAGAGGCAAACTTCAAACATGCCTTGGCTGATTGGGGTAAGGGAGACATTAGGCTAATTTCCCCCTTTTCCAGCTCTTTATGCTGATTCTTACACAAGGGGGAAAGCCACAGCAACATGTTAGATCAAAGCCTGTTAGACACAACCATTTTTATTAGCACTGCGCTGTATATGGGTGATCTGTTTAGTTTTCTAAACCGTGGTAAAACAAAAAAGGCATGAATTTAGACACAGCCTGCTAATATAAGGTGCATTCCATTCTCCCAGTAGTTCCCTGCCAAATGGACCAACAGAATATTCAGACTTTCTATAGAAGAGATATAGCGGGGGGAATCTTTTGTTGAAAGGGAACTTTAAACTGTAAGGAACAGTGAGAGACAGTTATCACTTCATAGGAAGTTTACCCATTGGTCATTGTGGTTCTCTGGAACAGCACATGGTCCTTCAGTTAGACGTTTTTGTTCAGATTCCAATGAAATAATAAAACCAACCACAGTGGCCCTGGAATTTCATTTTGCAATTTGGACGAGAAGGAAAAGCGTCCTCAGTAGTGCCCCAAATGCAAATGGGGACCCATTCCAGTTACAGCTTTTACTTGTTGGGCTTTTAATAAACGAAACCAAGAATTGGTGGATTACTCGATTACTAATATTAGTAGTGGCATCACTACAGACTGGTGTTTTTTGAAATCAAGCCTAATAGTCATTGCTGTGAGTTTTCCATCATCAGCCATTCTAACATTTTTCTTCTTTCTCATTCCCTCATAGGAGACACCATCGCCAGCGTCAACGAGACCAGCGTTGAAGGCTTTCGCCATAAGGACATCGTCCAGCTCGTCAGGTCATCAGGCAACACCATTAGGTGAGCGCACAAACACAGTCAGTTTCACTTGTAACTGTAGTTGCTGCAGCCTTTTGGTGTCCAGTGTGTCAAATCGCACGTTTTGAGAGAGAGATATGAATCTGCTTCCTCTGCTGGTTCGCTACACGTGACTCAGCTTAGCCCTGGCGCTTTGGTCTGTTCTTTTTTCATTAACATAAAGAATTAGTTCGGTTAAGGCTTGATTAGAACCACACTCTCATTCTCTCTCAGCTAATGAAAGATAAAAGGCCTGTCTAAATGAACCTCCATTTATAAACTGAAAGGGGGGGGTGTTATGTGAACCACATGAACGAGAGCAGGGCACGGCTTTCCTCTCTTCACGGCTTTAGCACAATTTGCCTCAGTGTTTAGGGCACAAAGCGGTGCTATAAATGAGAGTTATCAGCCTAATAAAACAAAGTTCCCCCTTCATATGTGTTTCACCGAAGTTACAAACTGGTCTTGAAATCGGATACAGGTGGGGGTGCTGGGCCTTGTAAATTGCAAAGCTCAGACCCAGACGTGTTTGTTGTCTGGGGTTTAATGTTAAAGGAGAGGTTTACACAGGGGACTTCCCTTAAAGGGCCTGTATCTTACATCTTTGGTACCTTGTGATGTTTTAGGTACCAAAATACATATTATATCTTTTTCTACCCTTTTTATTCCAGTCTGTTTATTACTGGATACTGAATTTTGTTAATCATCTGTGTTCTGATTGACTGCCCTACAATTTACCTCATTCAAACTACAACAGTCCTTATAAATTCAGCTTGAACGAGCAGTGCTAAACCCATTTTTTTTTAAATGTGTACACGTTTTACATATTTTAGACATGCTTGAACAGTAGTCTGAGACCAGCTGCATGATTCTATTTTTGCATCATCCATTCATACTAGTTAGATAACACAAGCCTGAAAAATGATCAGTTATTATCTGCACCATCTACCTTTTTGTTTGATAATAAAACAGAATATTCTTGGTGTATTCATTTCAATTTCTGCTTAGATATAGCATTCCTCGAGCTTGTTGTTGGCTTTTCCCTTAAGATTTTAGTGCTTTAGAGCTCTAGCACTAAAC
Source organism: Brachyalestes nurse (assembly GCA_037974405.1). Taxonomy (NCBI): domain Eukaryota; kingdom Metazoa; phylum Chordata; class Actinopteri; order Characiformes; family Alestidae; genus Brachyalestes; species Brachyalestes nurse. Next base: position 29,988,730 of record JBBPCY010000136.1, on the reverse strand, counting down.
TGGATGCAGTGACCTCCCTCTAAGAAAAGTACCTACTCCTTAAATGGATCTATCCTGACTGTACAATACAAATGTGGCATTGTTTTATTAATAGGTAAGCTTGAATGAATTATCTCTTTCAGCCTTGGGCAGAACCTCAGGAAATGGTGTGTCACAGTTGATTGACGGTGCTACTTTGTCATTTCCAGGCTTGAGACCATATATAGCAGTGCTATAAGGAAAGCAGAACTTGAAGCCCGGTTGCAGTATCTGAAGGTGAGCATCTTACAAAAACACACAAACTGTTTCAAAAACAAAGTTGGTCTGACATGAGGTTATGTCAAACCAACTTTGTTTCTCATATATGTTCTGCCAGACTATGAAAATGAAAAGTGCTCTTTAAACATAAAACATACACTAGCTCTGAGCTGCACCAGCCCCACCCATCTCCTCACACCCCACCTGTTGCCATGCCTGTGCACCCATAATCCCCCCCAACATACCAGCACACAGCTGAACGAGCACATTCGAGCAGAACCAACACTTAGCCGCACATTCCTCTGAGCGGAACAGCAGGGCCTTCTGGTGAAGCAGCTAAAGCAGAAGTGGCTTTTAACACGATCACCGCAGTGGACAAGTTAGCGACAGAGCTGTTTGCTTCAGTATGTGTCTGAACCACAGCGAGTGAAATTCTTAACTTGCATTTTCTGTGCATTTTGCAACTTTGGTAGTTGTGTGATAAGTCATGCAAGATAAACTAAATATGTTTCCTTACGTTTACTTAATTTCATAGCATTTATAGCATCTACGATGCTGTGGCCATACATATAGACATATAGAGGGTTAATCTGTGGACAGAGTGTCACATTTAGTCACTAAATGTGGCCAGGAACTGTACTTAAATAGACTGACAGTAAGCGGTTACAAACTGCTGTTTTTAAGGCGCCTTTTAAAATTGAGCTTCAACAAAAACACATCTGGGGGAAACAAAGAGGCATGCGTCTGAAAACGCAAGGATATTTCATCAGCGTGATTAAACCTGGTACACAAAAGTGCTTCTGTTAAGAACACAGCTGGCTAAATTCTGATGAACAGCCCAGCTTAACATGAAATGGATATCAGATGTACATCTATAGGCAGTCGCATACATACATTGTGTTCTGTCCTGAACACAAAATTGCCAGCATTTGTGACATTATCTTATTCTGTCTTCCCAGCAAACACTGCATGAGAAGTGGGATGAGTACAGATCTCTTATGGTGCAGGAGCAGAGACTTGTTCATGGTGAGATGTCTACTTTTTCCTTTCTTTTTGTTAAACATTTAACTCGCCTGATGGGAGTCATTACAGCATTTGTATTAGCGAGTGTTCTCTAAGAGGCTTAACAGGTTTATCTATAGCAATCAGCCTAAGGCTGCTGAGAAAAATGCTGCACTTTTATGCAGTCTGTGATCCTAAATCTAACTCCACTGTGTTTGTGTGTGTGATGTGTCAAAACGAACTTCACAGTAGGATCCATTATGCTAACATGTGGATTAAGTTTGCAGATGCCTGGTTAGCAGCTGTATGTTTACTGCCGCTGCTAGACGGATTCAGATGAATTCTTTAATCTCGCACGCAGCACATCAAATGTTGCAATAACACATTCTACTGTTTATGTGCAAGGCTTAAAGGCCCAACACAAAGGAAAACCGAATTTCCATTGCATTTGCATTCCAGTTTTAAACCATTCCTTTCAGTCTTTACCGTCTGTATATGGGGAAACTAAGCTGCAAAAACACCCAGCTTTGCATTCATATGATGGTTGTGTTTGTTTATAGCATTCAAAGCTCTTCATAAACTGGCACCCCTGTAGCTTTCTGACCTCTTACACATTTACACACCCTCCTATACTATTAGATCTTCCATTTCCAATCTACTCGCTTCGCCCTCTGCTTGTTTGTCCACCATGGGGTTTAGATCCTTTAGCTATGTTGCCCCCTGTCTATGGAACTCCCTCTCTCATGAAATCCGCAGCACTGACTCTCCTCCGACTTGAGCTGTTCCTATCTGCTGGGAATTATTCCATAAAAGACATTTATGCAAAGAGTTGCTCTTTGAAACGTGCAGCCACATTTGAGTTTGTCTAACATGCTCTCTCTGTGTCTCCCTCTTCCAGGTATTGTAATGAGTGACGTAGCCGTGTATGAGTCTCTGGAGTCGGCCGGGATTTACGGCAGCCTTGGTGCTCCGAGTCCCGTGGTAATGCGTGCCCTTCGCTGCACGGGCACGGACAGTGCCAACAGCAGCATCAGCCACCTCAGCTCAGCCACAGGCGACGACGACCCGCTCTATCAAACCTGCTTCTACCGGGGTGAAAACAGCAGCAATGCCAAAGACACCAATGACACGTCCATTAATCCCGGGGAAAATTCTCGGGACAGGCCACTGCTGGGGCACCAGCGGCTTCTCCGGCCGGCCAGCGAGCTGTTCGCCTCGGCCAAGACCTCCCTGACCCGCAGTGCCAGCACACGCAGCTACCTGAGGGGGTCTTCGTCTTCATCAGCGCCTCCTGGAGAGAAGCAGCAATGTGGTGCATTCGGCTCACTGCAGAGGAAGCCCAAACAGAAGAGCTTCAGGCGAAAGCTTCTGAAGTACATCCCGGGGCTGAATCGAGCGCTGGAAGAGGAGGAGAGCAAACTTTGAGGGCTTCAGGGTCTCGGACTATGACACGCAGCCAAAGACTGCAAGGCCAAACAACCAGGAATGTGCATTCAAACACCAGATAGTCAAATACCTTCTGGCAGCTTGAAAAGACCAAAATGGACACCAAGACAACCCAAAGAATGCGGCCTTTCAGCAGATCTGAACGCAGGTCAAACGGATGCTCCACCAGAGGAACAGTTGTTGACCTGTTTTGGTGGTCACTTGTGAGAGCTTCAGTGGAACTAAGTAATGCCACCTGTTCGCCCAGACTGGCTACATCTTTACAGTGATTCTTCTGAGTTCCTCAAGTAGCACCTTAATTCAAATCTAAATCTAAATTGTGAGATGTGGGAGAAAGCTAGCCAATTCTCAATAGTTTATTTATTTAAAGACAAAAGGTGCCACAAAGGGTTACTGACATATAACCATGTTTGAATGACGCCCTTGAAAGCTTTTCAGGACCTCCACATAGTGTAAAGGTTATTTACACATCCAAGGGTTCTTCCTAGAAACTTTACATTAGGTGGATGTTCTTTAATTTTAAAACCGTTCTTCACACTCGCATCTCACATACTGAAAATCCACTGAGACCAATTCACACAAATAACCTTTAGGTATCTTTACTTTTAAGAGTGTAGTTACCTTATTCCAAATTGAAAATATCTGAATCAATCATTGAATAATAAAAATTATCATTTTTAAGGCTTATGGAGAATCCTGTAGAGTCGTCCAGACACACAAGTGTCCTGAGACCAAAGTGGAGCTTAAAAGAAAATGAGAAGAAAAGCCTCCCAGTGCAAAAACCCACAAGGAATCAAAAGCCAAAACAACCAAAATGTGTTTAAAAGTGTATCTGCCTGTTTTCCACACTGTCAAACTAACAACTGTCACTGTTCCCAGCATAAGCTCTGCACTCTTACGTCAGTGAACATTTGTACATACCTTTTGTTTCTGTAACGACATTGTAAGTTATTTATTTATTTTGTTTTCTTTGTTTTTGGAAGATGTACAAAATGAAGGATTCATTTTTTTTGTTGTATTTTTTTTATCTTTTGACTTAGAAACAGAGTTTCATGGACCATATAGTGATCAAAGACGTTTTGTAAGTGCTGTTTTTTTCCTGGCAGATAACTGTACTCAAGTGTCTTTGCTACTTTGAAAAGGAGTCATGCAAAGGAAACAAAAAAAAATACAAATCTTAAAATAAATGTGTGGTTTCATCTGTTCCATCTCGCCTGTCCTCACCTTACACTTCGTATGGGAGTGTGCGTTCTCTGCTTTGTGTGTTTGGTTACCGTCGGTGCTGTTTTTGGTTTCCGACACCCAGTATGCACTTCACACGGAATTCCTCAAATAACAGACATTGGCTGCAACATCAATGATTTTATTGTGCAAAAATATTCTTCTGAATATTTCTTGGACACTATTACTATAAAGGCTGATGGTTTGAAACAATGCGGCCCCTTTGTGCTTTCATAACCTTCGCTCCATCAGAAAACATCTAATTACCTCAGGGTGGGTGTGTGTGTGATGAGATGAAGCGTCCGATTGCATTCCTCAGAAGGCCCTTCAGTGGAGGGAAACTGGGGCTGCTTTAGCTGGCGTCAGCTGAATGGCATGGTTGTGAATATGCATAGGAATGTGTGGCTAAAAGAGTGACCCTCGGATTCCTCCTCTATTCTCCTCCTCTATACCACAGCTGAACCCTTGGCCTCCAGGAAAACACAATAATGCTTCCCCCTGGTGCTTTGAAAGGATACAGAGGGTTTCGTCAGGAGGGCTTTCACCTCAGTGTCTTGCCTGACCTAGGAGGTCAACTAATACCCCCCATGACCATCCTTTCCCTCGCATTACGTCGTTCCTGCATTGTGTCCACCCACGGCCAGTAACTATTGCACCAAGGCCTCTTTGGATGGACATTGGTGGAGGCAAGCAGACCCATACTCTTATTACAATGACAAACAGAAATAAAGTAAAAAAAAAACAAGCAAAACAAGAACAAGGCCAATAATCCCCTATAGAACTCCAACAGAACTTCGAAGTACATCCAGCATCAGCCTTCATTTATAAAAATTAATGTTCCTAAATGAGACACTGCCTTGATGAACAGTTCTGGGAGAAACCTCTAATTAATATGAAACCTTTATATTATGTGGAATCATAATATAAAATCATGCCACAAAACAAATGACAGTTCATAAAATATCTTCACAAACTAAATCCCCTTTAGCCTTGTCAGTATACCGAATATTTCACATTTTTGTCACTACGCATTTTACTTGTTTTAGGCCATTTTATGTAATAATCATATTCAACTGGTGGATAATTTAGCCTTTCTAGCATTGCTTATAAATAAAAATACATCAAACTAATGAAAATATTAGAAGTCAAATTATTCTTACAACAATCACTTAACAAGTAACATTAGACATGCTGTCTAGGCATGGAATCTTTTCACTTGCCAAGATATTTTTTGTTATATAGGAACTCAGCTAATAGAGGGCAATTTCCTCACAAATATTCTTGAGTAGAAGTAAAAGTATTATCAGTACATCAAGTCAACCAAAATTGTACTTAAGCACATGTAATGTAACGAACTGCTGCCCAGCCGGTGGTCTTTGTGCATGCTGTTTAGTCGCCCCTGATTTGTTGCACTATTATCTTCACTGAGTGGCGGAGACACTGGGGGTAAATTGCCGGGTGACGTAAGCGATGATTACGCCTCAGTGTTTGAGTGTTTGGGGTGAGCTGGGCTGTAAAAAGGCCTGAATGCGTAACGAGGGCACTGTAGATCTAAAAGGAGAGTGTGAAAGGGGCTTTAAGAGGTGGACAATAGGCAGACAGTCGGTACAGGGTAATTAGCACAGCTAGTGTGTGTGGGTGGGGTGGATGGTGGGGTTTGGGGGGGGGGGGTTCGTTACGATACCTGGAACTATGATTGTTATTTATAGTAGTGTGTGTGCATCCGTTTATATGTGGTTATATGTTTGCTGTGGGCGTATGGTAGCTGACATAGCTGTCAGACACCGCAAACAGGACCAGACCAGTCATGTGGCGACCAAACAGTGCACAGATCAGCAGGAACAGACGACAGTGCTTCAAGTTCCATGAAACAGAATGACCTAGCATAAAAGGATCAAGAGGAAATCAAGCCATTGGAGCCTTGTTCTGTCCACTCCGCACAAAGGCCTTTGTCCCTGTGTCACAATAACCGGCGGGCAGAACTAAAGAGGAAGTCCAGGCAGCAGGGACTTGGCCTGTGTCAACAGAGAGTCACTGGAGTTCTTAGCCTGACTGATTCTTCAGCCACCTCCCAATCCCTCACAAACACTCTCTGTCCAAGAGAGTGTTCCTAATTAAACCTTAGCGTGTGCTGCACTGAGCAAAGGTTTCCTCCTAAGGGCTGCTTTGTTGTGTACAGCATGTAGCAAAAAGTGTGTGTATCATGTGGTTAAAAACAAAGTCTGAATTTTGTCTATGCTTTTGTCAATTTTTTGTGGATGGTATTATCAAATAGTGTGGGAAACCACATGAACAAGTCTATTTCACATTATATAATGTGGAGTAATTTTTCCATGAAGCTAATTCGTTAGCATTATTATTTCTTAGCTCTATGAGCCATATAGCTCCAGTGTAGAACAAAATAGGCAGACTTATGGCTCAGTAAAGGTTTTTGCTGAAATATTTTCAAGTCATGGGACTTTTTGCTGTGAGTGAATGAAGAGGAGATTACTGCAGAATTTAGCATTTTGATTCAGCTTTATGGATTGAAATACTCATTGATATGCATGTGCGTGTGCATAGTTCTATTTACAAAGGTCAAGCATTTGGGTACTTTTAGTTCCTCTGCATTGTAGCTACGCTGTTATGGTGATGGTGCTTTCACTTCTCCAAAAGGCATCACACTACGCGTAAGTACTGTTTTTGCATCAGCAATCACAGTGCGTGTTCTTTTATTATTTTTGTTCCATGTGTTTTTTGGTACCACTACTCCCCTGAGGCTGTTTGAGTTTTGAAAAGTTTGAGATTTTTTGGTTGAGTCACATTGGGAATAAATAAGTGGAGACTTGTATGGTGCAAGGTTAAAAAATTTTGACGTCACCTCACTCAGTGAGAGGAAGCAGAAAGCGCACTGCTGTGGCACAATGCTAAAGTGACCACAGGCTCATAAACAGCCTTTAAGGCTTTAAGTTGCTATAGTTTACTGCAGGACACTAAACAATTATGAAAGATTTCTATAAAAGCGTGACATAAGAATATCATATGGAGATAAAAGTTAATAGATTGTATACAGCACAAATCATGCTGAATTGCTACAAAGAAAATATGCACTTTAATATTCATATTTCAAACATTTACTTTAATATTAAGATTTAATATTTACTTATTTATTCATGTTTATTTAGTTACCATTAGAGCTATATGACACCTGTAAAAGCCTTTTATGACCTAACTGGCTTAAACCTACATTACCATTGTCAAACAGCAAACCCCACTTGGTGCTTGTCAAAATTGTGACCCGCCAACTACTTTGTACACTGCCTGAAAGGCTTATGTAGATGTTATGTAGCCTTATGAACACCTCCATACTGTAAAGTTTTACTGAAAACTTTGTGTTTTACACAAGAAGATAAGTTAAACATTTATTTACCATTACATTACCAAAGTCAAAAACAAGGAAAAAACACCTCTATGGTAAGTCTCATTTCTACTAGTACCTGTATGCGGTGTGTTAGAACAAAGCTAAAAGCAATGCACATTTTTTAAGGTAAAGTAGCTCAAACTCACATCCAGCACACAGTGTGAACAATGTAAAATTATTTCTCTGCTTTTAACCCATTCAGCAAGTCACGCAGTGGGTTGGCACCAACGTGGGGCGCCCAAGGAGCAGTGTGTCGGGACGATACCTTGCTCAAGGGTACCTCAGTGGTGCCACTAACAGTCCTGGGAATAGAACCCACAACTTTCTGATTGCAGTGGCAACTCCCTAATTACTAAGCCACCAGCTGCCTCATTCTAGATTGAACATTTTAGACTGAACTATTTGAAGCTTGAAAAAGGCTTTGTATGTGACGTTTTTTGAGTGACTTCTTCAGTAGAGAGTCGTGCTACAGAGCTGCCAGTGTTTACTGGTAAGGCTACTGCTCGTATTAACAGTCAGTCACATGTCTGGGACTTCAAGAAGGGCTGGAGTGACGTTTTCCTCATGAAACTGGCCCAGGCTTTGGAAAGCTGACTGGTTGTTTCTTATGTTAGTTAATTGTGCTCTGACTCATTGGGACTTCATTCCAGTGCCTGAAGGCCAGATCAATGGAAGAGCATTTATTGCAATCCTGCTGTTTCCAGCAAAAACATAATAATGAAACAAAGGCAGTATTGCAGTGTTTGGAGAGTGTTGCAATGTCAGTTGCGTAGAATATCATCTCAGACTGCCATTACCAATTCATCTCATTTTCTTTTATATAGGGAAATGTCTCCAGGCTACTCCAGGCAATGTCTTATTGGATACTTGTTTTCTAGATTTATTTGGATAACAGGGCAATGAATTTGAAGGTTATTTGTGTAGAAATGAAAGGAAGCACTCTGTTTAAACAAACAAATGACACAGCTATACATGCCAAACACTGCAAATTGCACCATCTTCATTGTAACATGTCTCTCCTCATGCCTTCCTCTTTTGGATGCAAAGTCTTTTACACTGACCTGAGATCAGCCTTGATGTTTCTTTCACCATTATTATCAAAGACTCCAGGCAGAGGAGCAGAAATGGCACGCAGCAGAGGCCTTATAGGAAGTGAGAGAAATGTGGGCACCTTACATATTTACCTCAAATGGTAACCTAAAAAGTAGCCCTAAAAACCTAAAAACTTCCTGTTTTTAACAGGAAGATGAAGAATAGAATACATGGGAACTTGTCTACAGTAGGTCCCTGTTTTGGACTACACAATACAATCAAAATGCCAACACTGCAATTATATCGTGTAACTTTAGACAACAGTTAGTTCTGACGGTTTGATTGTTTGGTCAGTGTTCAGTAACTGTATAATTCTGATGACAATGGTTGCCAAGTAACCACTTGATTGCCAAGTGACCACTTCATCAGCACATGCAAAACAGAAAAGTGCCCACTTCTGCAAAATTTTTAGGGGAGAGACCCAGGTGGGACCCCCCGATTACAACTGGATATTTCACACACATGAAAGTCTTATGTAGAAGGTATGTAGCCATAGGAACACAGCCCTACTGGAAAGTGTAACAAAAAATAACAAAAACATAAAAAAAATGTCATTTGGTGCATTGTGTTACATGTTATTTAATGGTATATGTGCATTGGGTTAATATACAGGGTCTCGAGCCATGCTGAGCTGTGATGTCAGCAGGAGACCTGCTGTTCCTCCCCTCCCAGACTGATCGACTGCACCCTCCCAGTTTTGGGAATCAGGAATTCTTAAGAACAGTCCATACTTGACGTACTTTGTATTGAGAAACACTCTAAAGCCTGTTTAATACAAGAGGTGCATTCCAATGTCCATAGTAGTTCCCTTCAAAGGGGACTACACAGGGTTTTTAACGGGGACTCCAGACCACAAGCATACTTCACTAGAAGTTGCAGGAAGGTTCACCTGTCAGTCATTGCATTCAGTTACAAGGCTGCTGTGCACTCCAAATGTCCTGTTCTGTCAATCCACATGCCGTGCACATTGTGTATGGAATATCAGGATACTAGTTACTGGTCCATAAGTTTTAAAACTTTTTTACTTTATTTTTATGCTCCAGAACAGTTAAGCAATGTATGGCACTTTCAAATACAAATACATATTTCAACAAATACAAAGACTGAAAAATGAAAGTATCACAGAAAACAGCATCACACTTGCTACCATTATATTTGCAAGAAGAATCTGGTGTAAGTAGGTCAAACTCTGAATGTCTCGTTGGCCCTAAGCCAATATTTCGGTTGTGCTGGTCTACGCTTCATCCACGCTTTTTGGTGGAAGAAATTACTAACATTGAAAATGTATATTTTGAAACAATATTCAGGGCATCTTTGCTTTAGTTGTACTCTACTTGCAAAGCTGTTGGCTTAAAGGCCAAAAACCTTGTTGTGTGTTGTAGTGTATAGAACTACCTCATACTGAATTTTTTTTCTGCTCCTTTGCACATTTCTTTCATTGCAAATGCACAGTCGTATTTATCTACATCTGCACATCACACTTGTCTTCACTTACTTATTTGTATTTTTTTCTTGTTCTATTTTTATATATTTCTATATATTTTATTTTTTATTTTTATTTATTAACTCTTAACCTAACTCGACATTTGTGGACAGCAAAGAAAGAATATCATTGTACAAGGAAATGCTATTTTTTCTGTACATATGACAATAAACGCTTTGAATCTTGAATCTTTGAATCTTTGAATCTTTGTGTTAAAGTTTAAATACACTATGGCTTTCAGTACATTAGAAACAAGACTGACCTATATTACTCTTCCAAATTAGTTTTTGCATGTGATTTCTAAAATCCCTTACAGATACACAGATGGAACCCCAGGATGCTGAACAGTATGATCACAGATACTTGTTTACATATTGTAGCCTCCTGCAATATAATGGTATCGCAGTAGCCAAAATATTTCAGTAATGATAATAGAAATCAATGGATCTAGCAATATACTGTTCCATCCCTGTATCATCCTCTTGGCATCTCTATAACAATAGCACTACAGCAGGAACATTCTCTTAATGTTTAACATAAATGAATGTGAGTAATTTTGATTATTTCCATTGGTTCATTTGACATGAAAAGTTCTGATGCGACTGATATGTAGAAGCTGAGATTACTCACAGCGTTTGACAAACAATGATTGTCTATAAAAGGGAATTTTTTTCAAAACTTCTGGATAATTAAGCATTTAAGATGTAAACAAAGTTAGTCACAGTGATCCCTCACAGAAAATTATTACATGAAATGATAAATAATACACTGCCTGATGACTGAGACAATCGGCCTAAAACATACGCACACACACACACGCACACGCACACATACACACACACACACACATGCACACACGCACACATACACACACATGCACACACGCACACATACACACACACACATGCACACACGCACACATACACACACACACACATATATACTGTAACCCACAGTCACACACACACATGCACACACGCACACGCACACACGCAAACACGCACACACGCAC
>JBBPCY010000136.1:29959120-29975235 GCA_037974405.1 Brachyalestes nurse | reverse complement strand
ACACACACACACACACACACACACACACACACACACACACACACACACACACACACACACACACACACACACACTTCTATAAAAGAGGTGCCCTGCTGTTCATTGATGGTTGAGGTTAAGTTCTGGAGCAGACCGGAACTGACAGCTGTTGGGCTCAAGCTAATTTTTTTTATGGACTGGGTTCAAGCCCCCACCTGCTGACTAAATGAGCAGAAAACACTTAAGTTCACATTAGGGACAGTATGCCAAAAGACTTGTCAGCAGATGTCTCTGTGTAATTTAACCCCCTAAATTATTACTGGATAATTCATCATTGGTATGGAATAATATTCCTTCAGATAAATAACTCAGTAAGTAGCCGTGGTTTTAAAGAGACGACAGCAGGAACAAGTGCTGCATGGGACGTACTTGAATCGTTTCCACTTTAATAAGATATTCATGCACTGACACAGTTTACTTTTGGCCTCTACCCCATACACACACACTCACACACACACGTTTGAAACCAGAGACAGTTGTGCAGTTGTGCAGCATTTGAACAGCAGGCTAATCTAACTGGCCTTCCGCCCCCAGTTTCAGTTGGAGAGTTGGTTCCTCTATTTCGGGGGGGTTTATGATGTTTGCTGCCAGAAACGAGTCCTGATAAAGGGTTATCAGCAGAGACGTCATGTCTTAAGTGGAAACCATCTGCCAGCCATTATAATCTGTGTGTGCCTTCCATCCTGTGGCTCACGCTTGTTATTTGACATTTTGAAATTAACGAACATCTTTCTAAAAGATTAGACTGATTACCAATAAGCATTCAAAATCTGTTTCCAAGACACAAAGTCATTGTGAGCAACTCTGCATGTTGCATAACAATCTGGCCTGTTGTCCGGAAAATGTGATTGTGTGTGTGCCAGCGGTGTTTGTGCATGAGTTTGCGTTACCTAGGACAGGCAGCACTCCTCATGATGTTTTATGGCCTTTCAGAAAGAGTCCGAAAAGGAAGTGGCCGCCGTCGAGCAGGCTGGCTCTCTGTCATGCAGGATACCTAAAGAAGGAAGCCAAGTTCTAGGCTACAGCACAAACGAATAAATCTCCCCATTGCTAAGTTGCTCCACATTGGGTGAAAACATCTTCCTTCTAAGTTATAACACCGTGACACCATTTAAAAATTCCAGCTGTCCTTTAGATTACATGAACCCTTCATGAGGAATGGACCAATAGAAATGCTCTGAAAAGACTAGGTTTAAAATTTTGGTCGGCTTCTGTTAGTTAATATTTCCGAGATATGAGGTTTTTGTGAATATATGAGATAAAAGGATGTTGTGAGTGTGAGAATTTAGTTGCACAACATGGCAACCTCATCACTTTAAGTCTCATGATCAAGACGTGTTGCTTTTTCTCTTTTTTTGCTTTCCTGTTGTCTCACAGCCTTGAATATTTATACAATGGTTCATCACACTCTCTGATAACAGTTTTTGTGTCATCACAGGAACAGACAAACTGGGGGCTGCTGCTGAATCTAGTTTTATTTGTCCAGTACAACCCCCTCAAATGATCACGGTGGGTTGACTTTCTGTTGACACTTAAAAGGTCTAACAACAGGATGCTAAGCAAAATGAATATGAATTCTGTGATGTGCTGGTGTGTAGTCACCCCTTAATATTATGATTCGCCCATGCATACAAGGCAACTGAAAATAAACTTGGCAACAGAGAACATTTTGTCAGGGAGTTAGTGGTTCACGGGTAGACGTGTTTGGGTCTGAGTGCCTGGTCCAGTGTGGCGGGCCGCTGGTGCTGGGATCGGGCTGTTAGCTCCTAATTGCTTTGTGCTGAGGTGATAGTTTACACGTGATGTACTCTGATGATACAGAAATTCTTTATTGCATAAGTGGTAGAGAATGATACTCCTATCAAACATTCTGTCTGTCTGATTTTTAAACTTGAAACTTTTCACTCACTGGGCCAAGCAGCGCGTTCCCGTCTCCTCTTTACAGAGCACCTGTGGCCAGAACAGGGCTGGTTCAAAGAGTCACCTCCATGCGATTAATCAGCATACATTTTTTTATGATTAATTGATGAAATTATCACGTTGATCTGACATCTCTAATTTTAACATTTGGACGCTGGCATTGACGTAGATGTGAAATGGATGTTGATGGTGTCATGGTTGCACATCACCATGCCGCTGCACTGCGTGCTGTACTGGCTCCCTGCAGATGGCGAGGCTATGGGGACTTTTCTCAAGTGGTGTGATAGGGTACAGCAGCATATTTTTTATTAATTCGCCTAAATCTGTTTGCCTATAGTCAACGTAGCAGACACCAGTGTTTTCGTTCTGGAAAGTGTTTTACTTTGGCTCAAACTGAAATTATATGTGTAGTGGACCAGGACTCAATGCTCATCAATGAAAGGTCCAGTCAAGTGCAACCATTTGATATCATGACTCAGAGCAACAAAAATGCGACATACATGTAGCTGCTTTTTTCAAATTTTATAACAAATAATTTCCGTGCCACCCCCCCAAAGTATTATATAAGTTTAAGTTATTTACACCACATCCTACCTGTTGAAGGGGAACGCAGGCACAAAGCTCTCAAGATTAACTTCCACATGCACATGCAGATGTTTCATCGTCTGAGATTTTTTGCCTCAAGAGTAAGATATTTTTTACACAATTTACAAATTTACAAGAAATAAAATATTGTTTTTGTATATTAAACCTGAAATCTTTTTTTCCTTCCCCTGTAAAGCTGCTATTTCAGAGATATGAGATTTTGTTAAAAAATATATGTGGCATGTGTAAATATCTGACATTTTAGCGGTAACTCCTAAGAGTTTGGGCTGAGTGATTAATCTCTTGTCTTATATTTCTTTCCACCTTAATAAAGAGCTGGATGTAGATTAAGTGGCCTGAGAGTTTTGGTATTTTCATGTATTTTCATGGGATCAATTTGAGTGACTATTGACTTGTAGTTTTAGCTACATTAGCCTTTTAGCTCCAGAGCTAAACTAAATGTAAAAAAAATCAGATTTTAGCTGAAGAAATGTTGTCCCTTTTCACAGATTGTGCACTTCTATTCGGAATCGCCTGCAGCCTGAGTCAGCTGTTCACGGAGGCTCAGGGTCAGGGCTGGTATATTAGTTGGTGCAATAGCTGGTCTATACACATTTGAGTCACCAAGTGAAAGGTTTTTCTTTACAGTATGTACAGTTTGCAACTGTGCATGGTTACCTTCATTTGTAATCCTTTAAAATCACATAAAACTTCTTAAACAGCCATCATAAATCAGCACAGTTCACTGGAAACTGGTGCAAAGAGTGAATTAAAAATATAATGTGTTAAAGATCTATGGCACAGGGACTGGAATATATCAGTAATATATTGCAGTGTCATTTTAATATGGGAATTCAGCTGCACTGATGTGTAGTGTTTTTTCTGCTGGTGTGACGGGTGTTTTCCAAAAACATCCAGAGAAAGTGGAACACATTGTCCAGCCAGGTTTTGCCGTGTGTGTGTGTATGTGTGTTCGTGTGTATGTATGTGTGTGTGTCTGTGTGTGTGTATGTGTGTGTGTGTATGTGTGTTTGTGTGTATGTATGTGTGTGTGTGTGTGTATGTGTGTGTATGTGTGTGTGTGTGTGTATGTGTGTATTTTTTCTAAGGTGCTGGGCCACAGTGTGTGTTTTTCAGAGGTCAGGATGTTGACTCATCAGGCTTTTCCAGGAGACGTATCTCGCCATTCCAAGATCTGGGAAGAAAAGGTTAGAGAATGGACCTCCAAGATACTGTAAAGTGTTCCGGTTTAATTTCCTGTGGCTGGAATGCTACGGAGTCCAGCTGTGAAAATTCCTGTCATTTTAGATCATCATCATCAGCTCCAGCTGCCTGCGGTTACGGTGCAGTCTCTTACTTAACACAAACACTGACAATTACTGTACTATCACTGCCCTCCTGTCCCAGTGAGCTTTTTGATACATTGTGGAAAAAAATTGGCTTTTTACAGTCAAAGAGCTTTTTTTCCCACCTTATCATTTCCTCCCATTTTCGCAGAAAGTCCAGTCATTCAGGAAAGTACTTTCCTTCAAAAAAACAAAAACAAAAAACAGCAGGATTTACGAACAGTAAAAACCATAACATTTTCTGTAATTGACCCTTTAAATCTGCGGCCATTTAAACTGTTACATATTACAGAAATGGAATAAAAGGAATAACCTCAGGTTCCACCAAAATTCTCGAATTCTATTCTACAATCCATTACAGTGGTACAGAAGTAAACAAAGTCATTTAAAGTGGTTTGATGTGAAATGATTAATTGTAGAGAAACTTACAAACTGATTTCCTTACAGTGGTGGTGAAAGGAACCAGGGTTGAACCAGGGTCTATATCGCAAACATAGGATTTTGTATACACCCACATTTTATTTACTATCTAAATGACTGTATGTGTTTAAAAAAAATGATTTACTTTTGACTTAAAGTGCCCTGCATGTACCTCTCTGCCAGGGATGCATTCCAGGCTAGACTGTTATTAATTTATTAGGACTTATTGTGAGTAATTGTATCTACATTCATTTCTGGTATTTCTGTATCAGACATTTCCAAGAGTGCAGACAGTGTGCAGACAGCTGCTCTTTGTACTCATTAACAGTGTTTGTCTCAGCCAGAATCACTCATTTGTCTATAATAACTGTGCTTGTTCAAAAATAAATAGAAACCTACACCACCTGAAAATGGTGTCAAGGGAAGTGGAGACCAAGAATGAGAAATGTGTCTAAAATTATCCAAAGCAACAGTCACATCAAATCTGAGTGTAGTGTTAAGCCCAGTGCGCCCACAAATCCATGAGAGGGATATTTAGAGTAACAATTGTTTGTGCGTCCGAGATACGTGATGCGTTGGGGTGAGATATCGATGACGATACTGAAAGCTCGGGTGAAAGAACGCTGCAGGCTGCTACAACAGCCCTAGGCTCTGGAGGCGGTGGACACTGCGTGGAGAGAGAGGAAGTGGTGTGGTTAACAGCCTGTCTGCTGCCACTTTTTTCCGTTAGCTTCAGAATCCCATGATCAACACAGCTGATGAGCTCACTGACACATGCCTAGCTTTGCCACCTCATACTCACACACACAAAGTTCCACTGAGTGGGCGCCTGTAGCCTTTCATTGTCTCTAGAAATAGCAGTAGTGGAGTGCTGGTGTCTTTTCGGGGCACAGGTTGGTGCTTTCCCTCCTCAAACACACCCAGTAAACCTGGCAATTAACACATGAGGTTTATCAGGTGAATCTGAGCAGGGAAATCACTGAAGTGGGATGAACACGAGCCTTCCAGGAGTTTTGCGCCCCTTATTAATTCCAAGAGCCTTTATGTGGTTTCATTATGAATGTCCCTATTGATTATGTATGTAATAGAGTTATTCTGCCATTTAATTTTCTAAGTTTGACGTTTGAAGACTTGCAAAGATTCCAGAATATTTAATTGGACAAATATACAACTCATACAACAAGGGGTCATATCACTGAAAACCAGACGAATCTTTGATGTAATATAATAACGTTACAAGTCATATCATTTACTCATCATTCCACACGTCCCTATATGCAAATTTTTATACCATTTTTATTCACCGTTTTCAAGATGTGACAAAAATCAGAACATTTACATAGACATCCGCCCTGCTCAGAATTGTAACAGAGCTCATTTACATACATCAGTCTTCAAGGTACAGTAAACAAACAGCTTGTATGAAAATGAATCACTGATCTGGTGAATAAAACCTCACAAATGCGATTAGTGGATGGACATGCGTCTTAAAATTGAACTCTATGTTGTACATGGAAGTGGGAGTGTCCTGTTAACTGTAAAACAGTGGTCTTCAGTTGTGTTCCTGGAGGTCCTATTCATTCCAACACTGAGTGACCACACATAACTTTAATCGTCATTAGTTAATTAGTGAGATCAGGTGAGTTGCTGACAGCCCTAAAGTCCACATTTCAGTTTCTCACTCTCAAAATGATATAATGTTATGTTCATAATACAAACTAAGTAACTAGTACTTATTAAATAACAAGTTCGTCTGGGTTCAAAGTAGCTGAAACCACTTTTAACATTGCTCTCTATACAACACTTAAAGAACCAAGGCACTTTATGGAAACCCATCTGATGATGATAAGTTTCATTTTGTTGGTTTCATATTGGTTTTTTTTTTTTACTGTTTTATATTCTCATAGCCATGTTGTTTCTTACGACCCTCTGCAAAAATGGAATAAAACACCAGTAATCTAAAATTAGTGTAAAACACAATCAGTCTGGTCATAATTTATCCAATAATGATTTTTACCTGTGCTGTCAACCTTACACCTGTTTTGATATGACAAGTATGAGAAACTTTAACTCTCAAATGCACTACAGGGGCATTGATCTTTTGTTTTTGTCAGTGAATGCAACCTAACCAAGCCTGCAGATTATCTCCTAATCTGTGCTCTAGGGAAAAACACTGCAAGTTCACCACTGACCTCAAGATCCCATCAGATATGCACATGTGGGAACTTTTAGAAGAGTTTACAAAGAGTTTCACTTAAACCCACTTAAATTCCATTAGATACATGGAATTCAATTTAACATCAATGTTTCTGAACATTTTAATGTTTATTTTTTACTAGGGATGCACCGATATGGGAGTCATGGGCCAATATGCTGATATCTGCTATTTTTCCTGCACATTACTGGGACATACTGACACATAAACATGAATAAATCACAGAAATTGAGACTAAAACTAGCTGGATTAGAAAAATGAAAAATATATAACATTTATGTCTGCAGTAACATGAATGAAATGCGGCTCTCTTAGCATATTAGCCCAGCATCACCAAAACGTTATGCTTTTCCAAGAAATACGCCATCAAATATTGGTTCGCATTACCGATCTGTCTCATACAATTATTATCTTCTGATATCAAAACACTTTGAGTATTGCCGTCCATCTCCACTTTTAACTTTGCTGGTCTTCAGCACATTGCAAAATACTGTACACTAAACATATTATAAAAATATGTCATTAAAGGCAAGGTCTTTGTTTCTTAATCAGAAATCTTTTTTCTAATATTGGCAAAATTCACGTTCCAACAGTGGTCTATAAACCATGGGGTTGGAGGAAAATATTCAAATTTGGTGGTGGCCCAGCCTAAGCCCACCCACTGCCTAACAGAAACCAAGAAAAAAAAGGAAAATGAAAAGGAAATGACAGATCTAGACTAAAGGCCAGGGTGCAGACTGGTTTATGTTGGTGAGAGATCTGAGAGGTTGGAGGGCTTTAACAGTTGCACGTTTGCTAGACAGGGAATTATTTTGCCTACCACTGTAAATGGGATCTGGGCCACAGGACATTCAGGTTAACGTTGGGTAGCTAGGTCCTAAAATAATTAAAACATCATGTTATTGTATACCTATAATGTTTATGTGCTCCTATCTTGCTCTATCCCATCCCATCCCATCCCATCTCATCCTATCCAATCTTATCCCATCCTATCCTATCCTATCTTATCCTATCCTATCCTATCCTATCCTATCCTACCTTAGGCTATCCCATCCCACCCTATTCAATCCCACAATCTCTATTTGGCAAATTGTTCTTTTTTCTTTTTCAGAAATATTACTTTAAACCTTGAATAATAATGTCTGTTCAAATTAAAGGTTAAAGAACACCTTTAGTATCAACATTTATAAAAGAATAAATTCTTAAAGGGAATGCCAGGATCAGAAGGATCAGTATTTCAGTATCAACCCTTCTAGCTGTAAAGCACTCATTTCACTAAGTGCACGGCTCAGTGAAAGAAGACAGTATTTTATGTGATTCCTGCCTACTGTTCCACTATTAAAAGCCCACCTGGTGATAGTAACCCAAAATAAAGGGAGGAAACTTTGACACAGCGACTTTACTGGGATGCCGTTGAGCTCTGTGTACAGCAGGCCTGACTGTGGATGAAAAAAACTGAAGGAGCGGAGGGGAAAAGACTTATTTGGGCCAGCTTGAGCGAGTGTGAGATGGCGTTTGTCCCGGGCTTGGAGAGGTATTAAACAGCACACACTCGCACGCACGCACACACACACACACACACACACACACGGCTGTGGAGGTGTTGGAAGGAGCCCTGCTCCTCCTCTCTGTTCTCGCTGCCGCCTCTTTTCCTGAGCCGCTTCCTGCCTGCTTTCCTGTGCAGCCTGGAGAATGTGGATGGCAAGGCTCTCCACCCTGCACTGCACGAAAACACACACGCAATCACGCACGCACGGAAAAACGTGATACACACAACTGCTTTGATTCATATGTCTACATGAATAAAATACATCAACACAGCATTTACTTTTTGAACTAATCGTTTCAGTGTAATATGCAAAAGTTTGTGCACCCCTGGTTAAATGACATGCTTTGTTGAAGTGTAAACAAGCTCCTCTACAAAGAACACACTTTTGCACATATTAATGCACAATTACTGTTTACTTTTTTACCGTTATTATTGTTCCTTTCTTCTTATATGTGAAACTTTGCAGATAAATAGAACATGCAGAAAACACACTTATTAAATCAACAATCATATCATTTGACCAAGTTTGTTAAACAGAAATCGTGCAGTAGAATGTGCAGGTGTGTTTTTCCAGTAGAGGATGTGTTTTTATTAACACTTAGAAACTCAAAAAGTATCATTTGACACAAACATAGAAGCATCTTACTACTCAGAATGTTTTATTGTTCACAAGGTACAAGAAGTCCACAGAATTCTTCTGGGTACAAAGGTCAACCTAAACTGATGCTGAAGATGTAGAACTATATATAAAGTACACGATTTATGAAAGAATGCACAGGTAATGTAATAGCTGGAAGTTATGGGTGTTATGAACAGCTACATTATACACTGATAGGTCAAACCTTTTGACCGCTCACGGATGAAGCAAATATTGCTGATTATCGTGTTACGACTGCACGTCACGGTGTGGGATATATTAAACGCTTAGTGAACAGCCGGTTTTCATGGTTGTGAGATGAGGGAGAAATGGGCAGGATATGGGTGAAATAAGACCTGAGCGACACAACTGGGTTGGGGTACCTCTGGAATGGCAAGGAAATCGGCCACAGGGTGTTGGGCACGCAAGGCTTATCAATACACAAGAACCTCTATTCTGGATTTTGTACATGTACCTTCTATTCTGCATTTTTTCACACACAACTCTCTGCTGCTAGAAAACAGTACTGTCAAAATACTGTATTCATCCAGACTGTAGTTATTGTCAACTGCACTAAATGTTGTCTTGTCCAGTTGTTTTGTTGCCCTTGTGCTTTTCTTCTTGCACTCTCTTTCACCCTGCACTCGTGGTCTTGTATGGTTCTGTTCTGTTCTTGTGTTTTACTGTGGTCCTGGAGGTACATTGTTTCATTTTACTGTGTTTACTGTGTACTGTGTTCATGGCTGAAATGACAATAAAACCTAATTGACTTGACTTAATTTGAAATAAGCCAATCCCATCTGGTCCAGACCGACAGAAGGCCTGCTATGGTGGACATCACTGAAAAATGTTATACTGGTTACAGAAGGATGTGTCACCACCCTGCTGAATATGAGACTGTGCCCATGCTGACCCTCGTCCACTGTCGAAAGCATCTACAAGTGGGCATGAGGATGTTCCATTGAGCATTCAGGAGGACATCACTTAGACCAGTGCCCCTACCTGAACATGGCTGTGGACCGGGTACACCCCTTCATGGCATGGAAGTTAAGATCAGTGTCACCTGCAGGGCTCACAGATGACTGAGAGCTGCAAAATCATAATAACATTTTCTTCATATGAGTCACACACTGCACTCATTAATGCATATTTACAGCCGATAAAGTGCGTCATGCTGCTGCTAAAGTCAGACGTGCTTACATAAGAGCTAATGTAATGAGTACATTTTATACGCCTTTATATGGTGGAAATATTTATTCTACGAAAAGTCAAACCTGCCTAATTAGACCAAGAGCAGAAATGAACTGCAGAATGAAACTGCATGCATCTGTGAATGTGTGTGCATCTGCGTGTGTGTGTGTGTGTGCGTGTGAGAGAGAGAGAGAGAGAAAGTGTGTGTGAGAAAGAGAGAGAGAGATCCAATTGAAGTAGGCAGTGGGCAGTTTACTAGGCAAGAGAATGTCAGTGTGGGCGCATTCAATAAGAGCTTTCTCATAACCCTTAACAATGAGACACAAATCCCTCTGTGTGTAAGTCACACACACCAGGCCCTGTGTGGAAGATAGCAGTCTCCTGCTGCACAGACTCGATAACTTTCTGTGCAGACAGTGAAATATAATGTTAAATGAAATATTGACACCTCATGTAAACATAAAACTAGCAGCTCAAAATGAACTGTGCACTGAAAAAGGGGCTGCATTGAATTTTTCCTGATTGTGAACATCAGTCCGAAATAAATGAAACATATTACATCACTGTTATTACCACAAGCAAGCGAATGGAAAGACAAAACTGCATTAATATATTGTATGTAATATATGTCATATACTTCATTACAAATTTAATGCAGCGTTTATGTTAGTGTGGACTCGTCTTTTCAGATGTAAATTCTTGCAGCACACACTGATTGTAAAAAGGACATGGATGAAAATGACATACACAAGCAAAGTCAACAGCAACATTAGAATAGGGATAAGAATCTGACTATTGAAGAGCACAGAAAGGGCTCAGTCTGTCAACTTGTATGTGTGACATATGGTCAGAGAGCGCCCTCTTGTGGCAATGACAATATAATTGAATGCGATCGCCCCACATTGAATGCGAGTGCCCCACTATGTGTGTATTATCCTTATATGTATAATCAGAATCAGAAAACATGATTGATCCTGAAGGAAACTGCTTAATCCCAGAGGCACCTGCTTAATCCTGGATTTATACGTCTTGAGAAGGAATGTGTTGATCAGAAGTTCTGATGGCAATCTTGTTATTAATTTATTAATCTAATTATTTTCTGATGAAATGTCAGAGCTGTTTTTAACCTATTTAAATCTGTGTTACACAAACGATCCAGTCCTAAAATAAAGATTAGGTTGAAGATTATGTGTATACCTTGTACATATGTTTGCAGATTTACAGTTGTCTTTGCCCCCCAGTGGGGCTGTGACTTGAGGCTGGGGATTCAGGGGCGCAACTCCTGGACTAAATTAGCACTTTTGAGTGAGTAACATGAAACCTTAAGTATTCAGTTTTCACAGATTCACACAATTCGGGCATTTGACCTTTTGCCCCCTCTGCTGAAACTCAACACACCAAAACATGTCAGCAGAAGCACAAGCACAGTGTTTTTAGGATGGGCCAAAGGAGGTGTCGGTTAGATCTAATGAAAGATCACACACATACAACGAAATACATCCCAAACCTCAGTTCATCAACTGCAATGTGAAAGGATGGTTAGAAATAAGTTATGCAGCAGTCAGTAACAAGTAATAGAAGTATTTACCTGCTGAATGTCCAAGCTGGGTCTGTGAATGTTAAATGGTTAAAATGCCCATCGTTTTGTATTAGTTTTAGTGTACTTATGTAATATTTCTCTTAATCTTTTCATTGCTTAAATTGTCGGGATAAATTTCGTTTGTGTGCTTTCACAGACAAACCTTTACCTTATATCCAATATTGCGAGATCCTTTTTTCCTCAGAACAACACTGCTCTGTAATATCTCCTCTTTTTATACACATACATGTTCTAAAATAGTAGTAAACTATTAAAACTGCTTGTATATTTAAGTATTATTAGGATATACAGTGTGTTTTCAAAACTACAATCCAATAGCGGTTATAGTAACTGATCAGGCTCTAGAGGTCACCAGCAGGGGGCGTGTGTGAACAGAAAAGTAATGTTCTTCAATCTTGAATGAGAAAGAGATGAAGTATATTGACAGTTTTGTGACATGACTGGACCAAACCAGACAGTCTGGCACCATTCAGCCAGCCAGACTGCAGTTTCTAAAATTGATTAATGAAAAAAAACTATCATGCATCACAGGCTAGTCTGAAGGCCATTAGCCTGCCCCTTGTTCTGTAATTGTAATGTAAATAGATGTCTTGTGATAGTAACAGGACTGATATTTCAGGTATGCAGGCAAGATGTTCTGAAAATCAGCTTCCCCTCATCTGTCTTTGCTAGACCAGCTCAGCACCTCTTACCCTGTTCCAGACCTGCTTTTTTGGGTGTCGGGAAGGAGAGACATGGAGGCCATATTGTACCATCCAAGGAGCTTTGGGGGGTTATGTGTCTTCCTCAAGGACAGAGAAAGGACACTTGGACCCCAGTGCTAGATTTGGTGCTATGCTAAGTCAGCCTCTCTGGTGGCCATCTTTGGATTAAACCAGCCACTCTATTATCTTGCTTGTGCAATATTGTGCAGTTTTCTTATTGTGTGCTAAAAGATTATGTGCAATATCTTACATGCAATTGTCTTACCATGTGCAATATTATATGCAGTTTTCTTATTGGGTGCTAAAGCATTGCATTATGTGCAATATCTTATTATGTGCAATAGTCTTACCATATCACTACTTCTGTCAATATTACTTATATCCTACTGGTCTCTATTATGTGCAATAACATACACCTAACCACCATTTGTGTTATTAGCAATTCACTTAACTGTAAGTTACTTATCTGTAGTATTTATACCCAGCATTGTGTATGTATTTTATGCATACAGGTTTTATTGGATTGATATTTGATATGGTTTTTGTGCTTGTGTGTCTGTGTAACCATAATGTAAACAATCTTCTCCAGAATCAATAACGTTTTCTGATTTTCATTCTGATTCTGATTCAGAGTCATTATATTTTGGTTCCTCTAATTAACCGGTGACCACCAGTACTGTCCCCCAAGGACTTTTCGCTCTTGCTTTCAGTAGCACAACACATTCCAACAAATAAATAGACATGCTTTCATCTCTAAAATGCTCTGTCTACATAACTGTACATGAATGGATGGATGCCCAGAAAGTTACATAGCCCACACACTTGGGCATTCCTGAAGGGAACAGGGATTGGACGTTATACAGTCTATATTTAAATATGTCCTGCTATCTATTTACTGTTTGCTTTTTTTCCTCTCCTGCAGCAGCAGCAAGTGAAACAGGATAAGATGAGCTGTGCCTTAAGCCCACTGGAGGAATGTCTGAGCTCTAGAAAGCACGGCAGCGTTGCCTCATGGGACTCCATGCACAAGCCTTCTGACCGACAGTCACGTTCATGTGATGGCGTATCCTTGAAGGCACCAGTGAAGCTATGCACCTCTAATCAGTTCTGCATAATGAGCTCTTTCAGAGAGTCCAGAGATGCCAAGACAGATTGTTCAGAGTGTTCAATTGAAAGTGAAAAGCATGTTACATGCAACCAAAGAACAGAGAAACCCTCATGCTATGCTATTTGAGTGAGACTGATATTATTTCAGCTTCAAAAAAGAGCTGTTTGCTCCAAACCCACATTCTCCTACCGACAATAGGCATGCACTGTGAAGAAATACTGTAAAATGTACAGTACTTCTTGTATACATTATCTGGCATAATGCATAATGTATGCTGTAAGGACTGTAACTATGTTCTAACTCTACTCCACAGAACTACCAACATCAGCTACTTACTGATTCACCACTTTTTGATTCCACTTCTTACATACAGTCGTATGGAGCTCATCCAAACGTTATTTTGTTGATTTTTTAAGTGAAAACACAATGTTGCACAATGTTTCCTGTGCCGTGTGCAAACCTACTGTTTAACAGATCCATCCCCAGCTTAGCAGTTGGCAAGGTGTTGTTTTAATCCAATGTTTCTCCTTTTTTCCAAAAAAAAAAAAAAAAAAGCCCCTGGACTCCTATTTTACTTCATTGGTCCAAAACAATCTGGTCCAAAATGTTTCTGGCTTGTTGTTTTGCATAATTCAGAAGATGACTTTTGTGATGAGGCTGCAGAAGAAGTTCCGTTTCTGATGGCTCTTGCATGCAGATCATGTTTATGGAAGCAACACTGCACAGTAGAATAGTACATCACCTTCCTTCAGGTCTCCTGCTGTCATATCCCCATATTTAGCATTTGCCTTTCTGGGCAGCGTATGAGCTGTTCTTTCTGAGAGAACATGAACCCCATCCTTTATATTAAAGGGCCCATATTTTGGATAACGTAAGTGTCCTCTTTTGGAAATGAAAACATGGTTGCAAACTTTGTTAAAGCTTCAAAGCAGTGGTGGTAGTAGTCTAGTGGGTAAAACACTTGCCTGTGAGGCTGGTGACCACAAAGTTGTAGGTTCAAGCCCCCCACACTTTCTACCATTGTGTCCTTGAGCAAGTTGTTCCAGGAGGACTGACCCAATAACTAATGATTGTAAGTCGTTCTGTATAAGGGCATCAACAAAATGGCACTTTACTAAATCAGAGTCTTGTAGAAGTTTTGAACAGAGTTGTCTCTGTGCTGTTTCTAGAGATAACAAAAAGTAGTGACTGTGACTGATTATTGCTGCTGCACAACATTTTTGAGCTGGTTATTAAATGTTTTGTGCAAAGGCCCTGGGCCGTTGTTGGGGCTGCTGAAATTCTGTAGGCCAGTGTGGCTGGACAGAAAGTTGCTGAGAAGCAGAGAGGCTAACTCAGTTACAGAAGTTTGAAACCACACAGGTGCTAAATCATTCTGTTTGAGCAACAGGTGGCTGAGACTTGGACCAGCAACACTATATGTATGCATGTGTGCATGTGTGAGTGTGATAAATATTGCGCTAGTGCACAATGGTTGCTGAATACCATATTAAAAAACACCTATATATAGTACGTACCTTATCTATCACAATTCCCACACTTGCAGCGTAGATATGTTGTGAGAGCTAATTAATGGAGCCAATAAGGAACTTATTTTGGTGTGTTTCCAAATAAGAAAGAAAGCACAGTTAAAGAGAATGAGCTTTTACAGAGTCTGTAATGCCTAATCTCAACCTACGCAGCAACTGAAAACAAACAGAACATACAAACCCTTGAATATACATTGAATTATTGGTGGAATTTGAATAGATAATGGGACATGAAACCTATCTTAACAAAAAAAATGATATAGAGCTACATTGCTGATGTATGTCAATACTGGAAACAGGTAGATCTGTTTTCAACGACATACTTTTTTTTAACTGCTCTTTCATACGGGTTTATGTCGAGGGTCTCTCCTTTGTTGGGTGTAGATGAGAAGCAGGTATGTTAGATGTGGAAACCAGTACATGCCATAACTTGTCCAGAGCGATACACTGTTTGCCTTTCTCGTTTTACTTTGGGCCAGACAGAATCAGAATGTACTGTCTCATTGTGCAACATCCTATCAGTACATGGCATGATGGAAGGCAGAGGGCGTCCCCCAGTTGTCTGTATATAATACTGATTAGCACAAATGTCCCCTCGCCAGCATGGACTTTGTGTATGGCGAAGACTCATGCGAGAGAATTCATCAGGTGTAATGACACTGACGTCACACTCTCACGTGGTCTCAGCCTCTCTGTTATTGCTGCTCAAATCAGGTAGGCTCTCAAAAAATGCAGTCAGAATTATTGTCTGGTCTACAGTGGTGCTAGAACGTCTGCATAAACATGACCTAAACATCATCATGTGTAGTGTTGGGGAGTAACAGAATACATGTACCGCCGTTACGTATTTAGAATACAAATCATGAGTAACTGTATTCCGTTACAGTTACCGTTTAAATAGGTGATAATTAGAATACAGTTACTTTGTTGAAATAAATAGCTTACACGCCGGTATTTTCCTGTTTCATATGTTAGGCTATCCCCTTTCTAATTTCGGTAATCCCATGCAATAAGAGCCTCTAATATAAGCGTCCTGTTAATGTTGGTGGCGTCAGTTACCAGAAATGGGAACTCGAGTCTGAGACTTGGACTCGAGTCGTACTTAAGTCGCACAAACTTGTGACTTGACTTTAGACTTGCCCTCAACGACTTAAGACTTGACTCGGACTTGGGTGTTGTGACTTGTCATAACTCGTAAACAATGTTCATTTCATGGAATTATTTATTTATATCTCACACTCTTTCCAACGACCCCTTGTTTGCCATAATAAC
>JBBPCY010000136.1:29922452-29959004 GCA_037974405.1 Brachyalestes nurse | reverse complement strand
GGTCAAAGCTACCACTTGCTGTCATTAAAACACAGTGGAGGTTTAATGATTCCTTCTGAGAGGACAGTCAAGGTGGTTAAAGTACCGGAGCGTGTTATCCGACGGTCAACACCAGTCACTGTATCTCCGATCAGTTTGTCCGGCCCACAGTTTGGATTTGACAACCATCATTTTATGCTCTTGTCATTAGTTGTGACTGTCTTCCACGAACTAAGGCTGCACAACATTGCCAGACAGAACACTTTTAAATTACAGAGTGGCAACACACGGAAAAAGCTGCGCAAGACTGTTCCAAGGAGTTTATATCCAGTCCTGTATATAGTATTTCTTAAGCCAATGAGTATACAATAAAATGTTTGCATTTTTTGTCATGCATTTTTTCTGCCGTATCATGAGAACTGGCGTCTGCCCTATAAGTCTGCCCTATGTCTATGCGTTTGGAAGCCAAAGGAGCTGGATCTTCTTAGTGGTCTGACCCAAATGATCCGACTCATTAAAAAGAGCCAAAATTCCCATAACTAATCACATGATAGTGTAGTAGAAACAGCAGACTCAGGTTGAGTGTATCTGCACACTATGAGATGTCACTTTTCTTGTACTTTTATTTTAATTTCTCTTGGTTGTGAAATGAAAAAACTAGTCACAAAATAAAAAATCTAGTTGCATTGACGACCATTTTAGGCGCCATCTGGAGCCCTGCATTGAAGTCCCTGTTGGTGGAATTGTTGGGCATCCCAATACGTTTGTCCATATATTGTATAATGACCAATGTTCTGATTGGATGCCCAAGGTTGACTTTACTTCAGAGTGAACGGGCAGAAAAAAGCTAAAAAATATTTTGGATTTTTGTGACATCACAAAAAGTTAAACATGGGCTGTTTTTGCAGCTTCGTTAGTATATATGGACTGTAGGAAATGGTATGCTTATGTTTACATATTGCCACAATTAAAGAAAGATAAATTCAGTTTTCCATAAAATGAGACCTCTTATTTATATTTACATTAAAGTCACTCATTCACTTTAATAAACTGATATTGGCCCAGTTGTTCAGTAACTCCTTTTACTGTTATTTTGTTATAATAACATCTCTTCCTGGGGCAACAGGTTGATTTGCATCTCAGTTAGGATTTTAATAATTAGCTGCAACTCCTGTTGTTTTATTGTGACTTAATAATGTCAACACAGCTAATTCATCTTTAACTAGCCATGCTAATTTTACATTCAGTTCTTTAGCCTAGACTGCAGCAGGCTTTTTTATTCTTTTAAATCTTTTGAATGTTATTTTATCACGCAGTGAGTGTGTGAAGGCAGAAGTGTGTGGTTGGCACGCAGCCTTAGCCATTTAAACAGCAAGGAGAGTCTTAAAGTATGAATAACAATGTCACATTACACTCAAAACTAGATTTGAAGCTAAAATTAATTAGTATTGGTATTTCTTCGTTATTTTGGGAAAAAAATTGGTGTGAGGGGATGAAATGAGTGCATCTCTAACTAGCTAGCTAGGACTAATTCAGTTGGAAAATCTTAGTTTTCTGTTATAACGTTTTTATTTTGAGAGTATTCTAAATGTTTAGTAGGAGTTTGCTGTTTTTAACGTTTGTATACTGTTGAGAGTATACTAAATGTGTGGTTTAGAGTAATCAGAAGTCAGGTTCCAGTCCTAAAAGTCCACATGACACAAAACGGTGAGTTCCAGCTTTGCTTTTTTAAAACCCTATTTATTTCTGGACAGCTGTACGTCTTTGTTTCTTACTAAAAATGGAGAGATACGAGTGTACTGCTGAATTACAGGACGCAGGTAAGCCAGGCGGAACCTGTTCGCTGTAATCTGCTGGGCTTCCCCATTCGAGGGATTCCTTCTACGTCAGCACGACGTCTGACAGCGCGGAGAAACTGCAGCTTGTGACCGCACAGAGCCAAGAAGAGGAAGAACCACGCCAGAGCAGATCACGGAGTGGAACGAGGCGCAGGAGGGGAATCAGAGAAAGACATCGGTGGAAAAGAGGGCAGAGATTCAGTTCAACATGATGAATGAGGAGCAAAAAAAGAAAGATAAGCCTAAAACGAAAAAAGTACACTCCATGGACAAAAGTATTGGGACGCCTGATAGTTACATCTACAAGGACTTTAATGACATTGCATTCAAATACATATACTTTAATATGGAGCTGGTTATAACAGCTATAACGATCTTCTTGGAAAGATTTCCATAAGATTTTAGAGTGTTTCTGTGGGAATTTGTGCCCACAGAACATTTATGAAATCAGACACTGATGTTGGACGAGAAGGCATGGCTCACAATCTCAAATGTGTTGGATGTGGTCGAGGTCAGGGCTCTGTGTGGGCCAGTCAAGTTCTTCCACACTGAACTCATCCACCCATGTCTTTATGGAACTTGCTTTGTGTACTGGGGCACCGTCATGCTGCAATAGAAAAGGTTCTTCCACAAACTGTGTCCACAAAGTTGGAAGCATGGTGTTGTCCAAAGTGTCTTGGGTTGCATTAAGACTGTTCTTTACTGGAAGTAAGGGGCTTGGCCCAAACCCTGAAAAAATCGTTATGTCCCAATACTTTTGTCCATAGTCTTATATTTGTCCACAATCACAATCTAGCAAATACTATGATTAAAAAGCAGTTTCTAAAAGTGTTAAATCACCACTGTGTTTTGAGGGTGTAGCTCATCACATTTACATTGTGTACATTTAAAGACAATAAACTTTTTCAGTGCACCATTACCAAGTTTAACAAAAGAAAGGATTTTTTGTAAAAAAAGAAGTTACTTACTGCTCTAAATATATGTTCTTCCATGTATTCTTGCATGGAAAAACAAAATACTGACAAATTTTGCAAACAGCAACAGACACCTTCACTGTGGTGCATCTTAACTTGCTCTTCTTTTCAAACAGCTCATATTTCAAATAGCTCCTCGAGTGACATGAAAAGTGAATGTGAGGTTTTGAGCCACGTAGCTTGTGTGTGGCCTGTTATCATATGGAATTCCAACCTGTGGATACACCACGAAGCTTGTGGTAGAGAGAAAGTCCCATCATGCTTTGAGTGGGCAGTGTTTGTGGGAAGCCAAAGGAAGAGGAGGCAGCAGAGCCTTTCATCTATGACCTGTTAAGAGCCTCTGCTTTCCTTGAACCTGTCTGATTTATATGAAGTACACATATGGAGAAAGAAACAAGCTCATCAACAAACTATTTTTTAAGGTGGATGACCTGCAGAGCCCTTCATTTTGTGAATTTATGAGACACGAAGGGTAACAATGTTATTTAAACTGCAGCAATGACTCATTAAACCAGCTTTCCACCTGTGCTTTAGGTCTGTCACATGTTTTGAAGAAGCTGAGCGGGAATTAACCCAGAGAAATCGAATTAGATTCTTATAAGATAATTAATTTACATTTATTACAGCATCACTATATCAAATAATTTTGTAGAACATAGAAAACTCTTCACCAGAAATCTGAAGAATTTTGTTATAAAACTATATTACATATTCTATATTATTATATTCTAAAAATGTTAAATTACTTGTTTATTGTTTATTTTAACAGCATATTTTGCTTGTATGTCACTTAGTACCTGGTGTTTCATTGAACACAACAGTCAGTCACATTTTTCAGTTTCCTTTTTTAACAGTCACCGGATTCTAGTTCACACTAAGTGAGCTTTATCTCAGAAATGTTGTGATCACGCTCAAAGGAAAAAGGAGGTTTGCAGAACAGTGACCACAGCGAGATGATGCAAGCGCTGCTTTAAGTGCAGACAGTTCACTTCCGTTTCAGTCACGCTAGTATTTCCACGGGTGCGGGACGACCCTTCCTCCTTCAACATGTCACGCAAAAAGAGCAGAAATCAAAGAAAAATAGTGTATAACAGACCTATTATGCAAATTTGAAATTCAGTCTCCCCACGGCAATACATTTAACATAGTGCTCCACAGACCAATCCCAAGCTCACCCCATCTACAACCCAAACACACACAGCAAGGCCCATTATATATATACAGTGAACAGCACTGTCTTTTTCTGCATTTAACCCATTCACCAAGTCAAGCAGTGGGCAGTCAGGAACAGAGTGTGAGGGGACAGTAACTTGCTCAGAGATCTCAGTGGTGCCACCCGTAGTCATGGGATTCGAACCCACGGCCTTCTGCTGGCAGGGGCAACTCCTTAACCACTAGGCCACCAGCTGCCCTTTATTTATATATGTATATTTTAGGCGTCTTTTTATTTTAATTTATTTTATTTTGTTATATTTTTTAAAGCCCGAAGAAAGCCAATACTTTTTTATATATCAGACCTGTGCTTAGGGGGAGTTTTCAGCCGTCTTTCCTCATCATCACATCCTTAAATCGAGTCTTCCCCCTCTTTTAACTATTTTTAACCGAATTCAGCTGAGTTCTGCTAAATTTAGAGCAGCGCGATAGAGAGTGGATTGGCTTTTTTTCTCTCTTTTTTTCGTTGTTTTTTTTCTGCGTCAATGGAATCCCGTGCGTGCGTCAGCGCCTGGTGACGCAAAGGACTCTGATTGGTCGGCGAGAGCGGAAAGATTCTCCGAGAGGTCCTCCCCCCCCGACCCGTGAGCGACGAGTCTCGACGTCACGGCACATCTACAGGAGAGATATATAGAAAAAAAGAGGAAAGAGAGAGGAGAGCCCAGAGAAACGTGAGAAAACGGAGCTCCGCGAGAGAGCACGGCAGACTGTGGATGGTCCACGGACACTGACAGACTCGCCGCAGCCTTCATAACCAGGTACGGGCTGGGTTTACCTTTTATTACTTTACTTTTTACATTCGTTTACTTTTTACATCAGTACCTAATGTTCACAGCCAGTTAATGAACTGGCACTAGTGATGAAGTGGTGAGACGAGTAGATGAGTAGCTTTACAATAATAATAATCAATAGACATTAGCATTAATTACACCTGGAACAAATACTACTACTACAAATAATAATAATAATAATAATAAACAAAACAAAATTAGCTTTTCTTCTCGTGGGACCCCTTCAATCTAAAATTATCTAAAATAATCTGTTAAATATCCAAAGCGAGGGGTGTGAGCAGCAGCAAAGAAGTCCAGGAGCTGAACAGAACAGAATGACCTTAAAAAAGGAAAGGAAACAAGGAGTGACACCCACTTACGATAAGAGAAAGTTAATCACTAACACAGTATAGTAGAAGTTTTATCGCTGAAAGCAGTGCTTGAGATCATGCAGCGTATCAGTCGTGATTTTAAAGTTGCAGAGAGACAGCTGAGAGGATTGTGATTACCAGATTTCTGATGGAATTAGGTGGAAATGGAGACATTCGTCTCTAAAGCTGCTCTGTAAATAAAGGCACCGCAACAGGTGGACCCAGCGCTGCTCCGTGCAAGTCTGTCTGGCTGCAGCGGTGGCGAGGCATTACTATATTATTTTATCAGTACATAGATTTGTATTTTCTGAACATTTAGCTTAAGCTTCTGCTCAGTTGTATTATTTTCCCCCCAGTCCCGTTTTAGTATCTCGTATCTTTCAAATTAACTTTTTTATTTGTGGCATGGTGTAGTTCTAATCTTTTCTTTTAGAGGGCGCTGTTTCACAAGTTTCCATAACCGACGGGCCTCCCCTTGTTCAGGTTGGCATAGAGGGTGTCTCCCATTTGTCATTGTCAATAAAGCTGACTGAGACGATCACAAGAAACCATGACTTCATGCTCCTTACCTTGCTGGAGAAATGGTTTGAACTGAAAAAGGAGGGTTAACTTTCTCCTAATATGCATAAAAGCATGACAAGTATAAATTTGAATGTCTCTGGGTCCATTGTGCAGCAATTCATCCATCCTATGAGAGGATATATAAGGGTGAATCAAATTAACAGGAAAAAATTAGCATATTAGTTGAAATTGAGGCGGTTCATTTAGTCTTCATGAAATCTCATTCATGTTCTCCCCGGGTGGGGCACACATCTGAATGTCAACTCTAGTCTTCTTCATCTAAAGTTATGCAGACTCATAAGAGAGGTATAAATAGGCGTAGCTCTGGAAGACTGCTTTCCAGGCTTTCTCAGAATCTGCTCGTCTACTCTTAACCGGTAGGAAGATGGACCTCATCTCCTGCAATGGTGATCCCATCAATGAAGAAGCTCTTTCCCTCGGTACTTGAGATTCAAATATTTAAAGTGACATGAGGATCAGAAGGATAGTCTGTGAATTATGCTTTTCATCAGGGGTGCACTTTAAAATAAGCAAAACCTTGCAATACCATAAAATAGCTGTTGTGGTTCCGCTCCACAGAAATGACCTGTGTTCAAAGTCAACATGGAGTCCAGTCCTATGAGAGCGCACTCTTCAGCTCAGAGTTTCTGAACCCTGACTTCACCTCCAGGTTGGCCATGGACATGAGTGATCAGCGAGAGCAGCTTACTGCTCCTTCCCTGCCGAGCATCACCTCTCTGGTCGGAGGATACGGGGGGGAGTTCGATTCCTACTCCTGTCAGATCGCCACCGCTACCTCAGGACAAGATGCCTTCAAGCTGGACGACATCCCGCATGGCTGCTACCCTGGCATGTTTACCTTCAGTTACATGGACGACGCGCTGCACACCTCAGACAGCTCAAACTGTTTTGGTAGCCCAGCTCCGGCACCTTCACCCTCAACCCCTGGTTACCAGCCTGTGCCTGCCTGGGATGGAGTCTTCGGGCCCTGTTCTCCAGATCCAGGCTGCTGGGGCTCTGAGAGGACGCCTCTCCACCAGACACCTTCTTTCTTTACTTTTGGCCCTGTAACAGGCGGTGACATGTCTCCTCTGGGGCAGCTGCAGTCTCAGCTGCCTGATCAGGACCCCTTCTCTCAGAGCCCACAGAACAGCTTCAGTCCCCTCGGCCTGGATCACAGCAGCAAGGACAGCTCAACCCTGGTGGACAGTCAGGTGTCTCCCAAAGCCAAGAGTCCAACAGGAAATGAAGGGTGCTGTGCAGTGTGTGGGGACAACGCCTCCTGCCAGCACTATGGAGTTCGCACCTGTGAGGGCTGCAAAGGCTTCTTTAAGGTAAGCACAGTATCTGCAATCAAGTACAGTCAGCGTTTCAATCATAAGGCAAAGGGATAGACTGAAAAATACACATTGTGTTTTTTAACGGGTTTTTTAATGTGTCCATTGATTGACCATGTTGAACTGAGAAAGTCCTTGTTTGTGTTTTTAGCGTACAGTACAGAAAAATGCCAAGTATGTGTGCCTAGCCAATAAAGACTGTCCGGTGGACAAACGACGGCGGAACAGGTGCCAGTTCTGCCGCTTTCAGAAGTGCCTAGTGGTAGGAATGGTGAAAGAAGGTGCGAAAATTCACATCTCACTGATTTTATTATACAAATATTAAAAACCAGAAACATTTTTATAAAGAATAAATTCATGTTATAATAAGGTCATCGTCAGATGTCATCATACAACAAGATCATTTATTGATGATAATACATTATTAAAATAAACTTTTTATTTTTGGGCCTTCCCAGTCGTGAGAACAGACAGCCTGAAGGGCAGAAGGGGCCGCCTGCCGTCTAAGCCAAAACAAGTCCAAGAATCAGCATCTGTTGCCTCTCCTGTGAACGTCATTGCCTCTCTTGTGACAGCTCACATTGAATCAAACCCAGTCATTGGAAAACTAGACTATTCAAAGGTGAGCCCACTGAATTTATTCAAGCTTACACACACAATCTATAGTGAAATAGCTCATGATGCGTAATTTTATATAGTTTGTTAACACATGTACGTAACATACTTGGCTACATAGTTTTGTAGATCGTATTGCTGTATGTTAAAGGTGTAACGATTCAACCCCTTGTTAATTATATTGTTGGTTGTGTGTATTCTGTTCAGTATCAGGAAACAGTGGCTAGCCTGTCTGAAAAGGAGGATGCTAATGACATCCAGCAGTTTTATGACCTGCTGACGGGATCTATGAGTGTGATCAGAAAGTGGGCCGAGAGTATCCCAGGATTCACTGCCTTCTGTAAGGAGGACCAAGACTTGCTGTTCGAATCAGCCTTTGTTGAGCTCTTCATATTACGGCTAGCTTACAGGTACGAGAAGTCAAATATTTCTTATGATTCAGCATAAACCATGTGGAATGATATGAAATCAAATAATTAGTTTGGGGTATACTGTCATGAGACATGTCACTCCCGTCAAAGAACCCCCCTTCTCTATGTCTATTTCAGATCAAACCCTGAGGCAGATGAACTGATCTTCTGTAATGGGGTGGTTCTTCACCGCATGCAGTGTCTGCGGGGATTTGGTGACTGGATCGACTCCATTATGGAGTTCTCCCAGAATCTACATCGTATGAACCTTGACATTGCTTCATTCTCCTGTCTTGCCACACTGGTCATCATAACAGGTGAGTTTTTCCAAAGAGTTTGCCTTGGTAAATAAACTTTGCTGTAAACGTACATATACTAATGCAACTTTACCTCCATGCTGAAAATTATGCAGCCACAAGGTCTAAAATTCTCACTTCTCTCTCGTACAGATCGTCATGGGCTGAAGGAACCCAGACGAGTGGAGGACTTCCAGAACTGTCTAATCCCATGTCTCAAAGACCATGTCACCACAAGTGCCTCAGACGCAGCTCGACCCAACTACCTGTCACGGCTGCTGGGAAAACTGCCTGAGCTCAGAACACTGTGTACTCAAGGCCTTCAGCGTATCTTCTACCTTAAGCTTGAAAACCTTGTCCCACCTCCTCCCATCGTAGACAAGATCTTCATGGATACTTTGCCTTTCTAAAACTGTCTGGGATATTTTGAGCAAAGACAGCTGATACGACAGTTTGATCGAAATGTGAACAAAAGTACAGCAATACTTTGGGAGCACTTGGACAACATCTTGTTGAAGGATGGAAAGGCCTGCGTTTCTCAGCTTTTTGGAATGAAAGAGGGTGGTGTACCTTTATCTAAAACTGATCCCCCCCATTCCCTCACTGCCCACCCAATTATTTTACTGGATTCGGGATAAAAGATCTTGCAAAAGAAACAGCACTGCCTGCTGTTCCTAAAAATTGACGGCTGTGCTTTGTTGTAGCCTTTGGAACTGTGACTTGTGACCTGACTTTCTCTACTGTAACAGTCAAACGCATTTCAGGGTAGCTTAGGCAGAGGAGGAATCAGACCCAAATGTTCATATATAAGCAGTATTACAACTTTGTATATTCCATGTATGTGAGCATACATGTTTATGATGTCCAGATAAATCAGTGGTGCTTAAAAACACACCTGTGGCTTATTAGAAGCTAAAGAGGCCATGGACCAAAACTAACATTGTTTACTTGGACAAACAAAATTATCAAACAAAGCCTTAACTGTACTTAAATTAAAACAATGCCTCAGTGATGAACATGCTAAAATGACTTGAAAGATATTCAAAGGCAATATTGCACTGGGGTGAAGAAGGGAGGTGAATATAATTGAGTATTATGTTGTACATTACTGTGGGACTGAGGTTTCAGTCCCAGATGACAAAACTATCCTCCTTTGTTTAAAAAAATCACTAGCCATTAAAGTACATAGTTGTCCCTATATCAGAATAGGGCTGTTGGGATTCTCCTCTAAATGCACCTTCTAGATATTTGCTAGAACAGAAGTTTATTCTTACATGTAAAAATGCTGTGGTTTTGTATACAGTCATCTGTAAGAACAGTGTTTTATCGTTGAAAGTGCAGGTTTTGATTGTGCTTGTACATTTCCACCAAATAGCTTCTGATGGCATCTGGCAAACGTTTTATTTTTTGAGTCCCAGTGCAGCTACTTTACCAGCACCCAGTGCAGCCTCTTACAAGCATCTTACAAGAAGTCTCTGAGTATTGTCACTGACTGATGAATATGTAAAGTGTGACTGCCAGACTTTTAGAGTATACAGAATTGTATGTACTGTATGTATAGAGATAGCTAGATATTCTATATATTTTGTTTTCATAAGAGAAAAAATGGCTTGGGCATTATGATTTTTTGATATTTTTATATTCTTAGACCCTGTTTATCTTTCATTACTAATGTTGTTCAGCATTATGCATAAAGTGAACATGAACAATCGGTTTCATGCATTTCAGTCATTTGTTCTCTGGGATTGGAAGAAGATCATTAGTGAGACGACATGACAATAAGATGATTGATCAAATAAAAGTAAAACCCAAACAGTCATGATTGGTGACTAATTCTGTTTATGCTTGCAGTTCCTCACATAAAACACGAGCAATGGTGCATTCATCCAGTTACTTCTTCTGCATTCTTTGTTAGAAATACAATGTGTCCTAAGAATACTGGCTTCTTTTCAGAATGTGACACTGTGTCTCAGTTAAACAGTCCCCTTTTTCACTTACCGTAGTCATACAGTCAATCCAAAAAACACCCATAACCAAACCAAGAACATGCTGTGAGGATTCTAGTGGTTGCCTGTTGACGACATTGTGTTTAGGACCATGTGACCAAGACCTTTTGGTTTTGGTGTTATTACAATGTATTTGTTCAAGATTATTCACATGGTACACTCTCTTCGGCCCACAAGAAACAGAGTCATGCTTGAATATGGACCAGAAATCAACGATGACATATGGAGGGGGTATTCAATTCCAGTCATGGAGAGTCATGTCCAGCAGAGTGTAGGGGTTTACCCACTTAAACAGGTCAGGTTTGGGGCTTTCACTATTAATTATATTACTAACCTAGCAGTTATCCTAACAGTGAAAAATCATATTCATATTCACATTCAAACACTTAATTTTACTTCACATTCATAAAATTTATAACCACAAACATATGCGCATTCATGAGGTCCTGCTGGTGTGGGTTTCCTCTCTTTCAATGATCTTTCCATTTTTAGTGGTAATGTTCAGAATATTCAAACTGCTGAACATTGTTTTATAATGGCCTGTAGATTCTTTGTTTATATTTTGAATTTCAATATAAGCACTCAGCCAGTTCACCGAGACTGTACATTTCAATGTATTCATTTTTTTGAGTTACCAGTTTTAAACGACTAATCATTACAGACCTAGTTGGGTTCAATGGGTATGTTTGAGCAGGGAAATTACCGCATTTTCTCGAAAGCTAGACCTTGAATACTTCTTACACATACTTTTACTTGCTGTGCTTCTGTGAGTTATCATAGAAAGTCATAAAAGTGAAAGTTTCTGGAAACAGAAATGCGCAAAGTGTGTTTATGCAACGTTTCAGTTGTAGGGAAGATGATCTGCTGCCTGCAAGTCCCTCTCCACCCTATCCCTTCAACCCCCCCATCCCTCTCCCCATTGCGTGTCTGTAAGTGTGGAACACTCCTCCTATTACGTTTCATCCAGATGATTTCATCACAAAGTCGTAAGACAGGGTTTGACTTTGAGGTATGGAGGGCTCCATGCAAATGAGGGGGAAATTATGAGCTATGAACCACATGTGACACGTTACGTTTACACCAATGTACTTTAGAATCATATTGACCCTAAAGAAAAAATCTCAGGTGCTTTTAAACAAGTAGACCCTTCCAGCAACCGACCCAGTCACACTATGCAGCATGGGTGTCACATATCCCCTCGGGAACACAACCTTCTGTGGCCTAATTTTGGTCCACTGTAATCTGCGCCGATGACACCACACCTGACGAGGAGGGTCTGTGCCTGTCCATGCGTGTTGTAAATGTCATCTATAAAGGAACTGCAGCCTTCACGGTGTGCATTCAGTACAGGCCAGGGGCTTTGGGGGTACAGGGAGGATCCCCCCAGTGTCACAGGGGAAGTAGAGTTAGAACTGGTTATGCAAAACACCATGCCAGTCTAAGTTTCACGACCCGAGCCATGACAGATTTTCAAAGAAAAGATGTGGTTGTGTATTTGTTAAATGCTTGTTCCAACTGGCATCTTGCTGTATTGACACTTTACTACATGAAAAAGTAATGAGTTATGTAGCATTGTTCTGGCCAAACCCTCCTCAGGTGTTAGTGGTGTTACATTAAGGTACTAAGGCACTTTAATTTTTGAATTCTAATATGTACCTTCAGTTCATACAACACACAAACACACACACACACACAGCGCAATCCATCCAACTTGCTATACCATTTAAAAATTGGCTGAATTGATTAAAAAGCACTTTAAAGAAACGCATCATTATCAGTGTCAAAAAACCCAATGTGTCCATTTTTCATGATATTTTCTTTGCTGGTGAGACTGTTTTTAGTGAACTCATAATTACTCAGAATGCCTAAAGTGTCCATTTAGTTTTGCAGGATATGTGTAAATCTCAGACTTCGTGTTACTTTCTCCATAACCTGTTGTCATTTGTGAATATGAATTAGTGAGAGTTTCCACCCTCTGCTTTTGTAAAAGGTTTGAAAGGACAGATGGGGAGTGACAGAGGAAATCCTATGGTGGGTATTTATAGCTCATCATTGTGGTTCAGTAACCTGATCTGCTGCTTTCATAAAGGAACAGAGTATGACTCTGAGAGGAGAAGGTATATATACCCATCCCCATAAACAGATTCAGCGTGTGTGACAGGAAAAATTGGTTTCAAACACTTGTTTGGCATTTCAAGAGTAGTCTCACTCAACAGATCAAGGACAGTGTGGTACAAATGAGCAAGAGGTCTTTGATATCTAGCAGTTTTGCACATGAAATAGTTTACAATGATATAGCTTTTACATTTTATTTAGAATGTCTGGTCCAACAGTGTGCATCAGTCTGCACAGCACTGTTTGCACAAAAAAAGCTTTTTAAAGGTTAGACTTGTCAACTATTATTTTTTAAAGAGTGATGGCAGATTAAGTGTAAATAATGTAACTAAAGTGAAAGTGAATTTTGGATGTCTGTGCAGATTTCATATGTTCCAGCTCTTAATCGTCTATCTGTTGCTGTCTATGTGAGCACTGAATGTGGTGACCTGTTATGAAATTTTCTGTCTGGTATGGCAACCTAATAAGAGCATCTGAAGGACATGGCAGCTCTCTAATAAAGAAATACCATACCTCATCCAGAAGGAGTAACTGGATAAAGTCACTATCACTCCAATTACAGCTGTTACGTGAATGCAACACAAAAATAAACCCGCAGCTTCCATTACTGGTCTGTGCAGTGCTGGGCAGACATTTGTTTTGAAGTAAAAGTACATTCAAGAAATGAGGATTTGCCATCTGAAAAGTACTAAAATTACAGTGGAGACCTCTGATGCCCCTTTTCCCTCTGTATACCCACCCACCCCCAACCCTGCAGGCAATCTCTCACACTCACTGTGGTGGACGTGAGAGGATGAGAATTCTGGGATAATAAAAGAGAGTGACAGCGAGGCTCGGGTTGCAGGGCGCCGAGTCTTGGCTACAGGCCTAAAACTTCTTCATGGCTGTACTGACAGTCAGCCCAGGCACTAAAATGTGAGCCAGAGAACCTAACCAATACACAGATGCTGCTCACGTGATTACGGTCACGACTGAAGGAACACACCAACGTGACAGGGACTTTCTGTATTGTTGACAGATCACTTCTTCAGAATCTCATTAAGCAGCTATTTAAAACATGTAAACTGTTTACATTGCATATGCACTTTGCACTATAGCTTTTCACTATACACTACATTCATGCACGCTGCACTATTTTTTTTTACACTCTGCACCAGTGCCGAATGAGAAAACAGTGTGAAAGGGGGCCAATTTTACATCAAAAGAGTTTCCATTTTAATTACATTTTGTATTATTCAAAGTTTTAAGAAGGAAAATGTGACCTGTTTATTACAGATCTAATACACTGATACGCTATGATTACCCTCCAGGCTTCAATCTTAAAAGCTTTTGGGGGACATGAAATAATTATATTTATAGTGCTGGTTCAGAAAAATCACAAATACATGTGTTCCCCCTATCATTCAACCCTACTGTACACTAAGATACACTACACACAATGTTTCTACACTAAACTCCACATTTCTGTACTACACTTTAGATTCCTACACTATACGCTAAATTACTACACTATATACCAAATTCTTACACAACTCACTATATTCTTACACTATGCATTAAATACCTACACTACACACCGCCTTACACTATATACCATGTTCTTACACTATACACTATAGTATTACACTATACAATATATTTATACGCTACACATCATTTTCTTATACTACACACTATATTCATATACTATGCTTTATATTCCTATACTATATACTGTAGTGTTACAGTATTAGCTACACACCATGTTTCAAAACTTTATACAATGCACTGTATTCCTACACGATTCACTATGTGTGATATTCTTACACTATATTCGGTACATGTCTATACCTTTATAAGATTACCTGCAGGCTTACACCAAATTCCAAACTGCCACTGTCTTTAAGCTGGCTGTTTCTGTCAGCTGTGGAGTTGACAGTTTGGCAGGATGGGCTGTGAAATTCTTTGTACCCTGGCTGGAACAAAATAACATTAACACATTGAAACGCTGTGACAGTTTCATCCCTTTATCAGTAACGTAAAAGGCTTTTTTGGCAGAAGTAAATATAAAAGCACATTAAATATAATGTTCTTTAGCTGTTAGTTGTTACAGAGCACGCTCTCTAACATTTAGGACATTTCAAACCACAAAGTTATCTAAAGGCTCCTCCTCATCTGCTACACAAGCAGCCTGCAGTCGCTGACTACAGTACATCTTTTACCTGCTGTAGTACATCATTAACAGTAAATGATACACGCTGGTGCACTTTTCATTGTGAACACACGACTTTCACCGGATGTGACTAGTACACTACAGTAGTACTCAATTTGATTATTTGGCTCTTGCCTTTAATCTGGACCATGAATGGAGAACAGAGGAAAATGGAGAGAATGACTTTGATGTATAGATCAAATCCCAACACCCAGTTTGATCCTGTGGCCTTGTAAGTCCCTGCAAATGAAAGTTAGGTAGGCAAATATCTTCATTTATCATTCCCATCTTGATGGTTTGGCTTCAGGGCATCATTACTCAGGAACAGATATCAGGCCAAGTGGCAGGTTTTTTTTCTAGACACAAATCACCTCTTCACATGTTGCCTAGTCAAATCTCTTCACATATCACATATATCAATCAAACCTCCTATGGCACTGCACTAGGGCTGGATCTGTAAAACAAGCCTTGCCATTTGGGTAACAGCAAACAGCTTTCAAAGCAATGTGGGGGTGTACAGAAAACCTTGTGTGATTAGTGCATACAGTAGATTTCTGTACAAACTGCACCTTATATTGCTGTGGAACAAATTCACACAGTCTAATACAGCTGTGGTTTCCAGTATCGATCCAGAAGTAACCACTGTCTTGTATAGCATAGCATTTTCTTTTTAAATGCCATGGTTAGTCTTGAGCACTGAGGCTACAACATAGATAAAAAGTAATAGAAACACATATGTACTAGTTAGCCATCACACACTTGTCCCAAACTGTGTTGACTTGTAATCACAAACAGACTAATGTAGGTTCTGACACTGCAAGACTACTGTTATTTATGAAAGTGAATGAAAGTACAGAGGAAAATTAAGCCCCAGAATACAGTTTAGCTCCTTTTGCTAACAGGAGCTTATGAGGTGAATATAAGCTTCAATTTCAATTAAAGAAGCTAACTTTTGACACCAAATGTGTATCTGAGCTAATTGTGTAAATCAGATTGATCTGCTTGGTCAGATATGTTAATATACACTATACGCAAAAGTATAGGGATGGTTGACCATTACATCAACAGGGACTTTAATGACATTGCATTCAAATACGTAGACTTTAATATGGAGTTGGTCCCCCTTTCCATCTATAACAGCTTCCACACTTCCTGGAAGGCTTTCTGCAAGATTTTGGAGTTTCTATGTGAATTTGTGCCCATTCATTCTGTAGAGCATTTATGAGGTCAGACACTGATGTTGGACGAGAAGGCCTGGCTCACAATCTCCGTTCCAGTTCATCCCAAAGGTGTTGGATGGGGTTGAAGTCAGGGCTCTGTGAGGCCAATCTAGTTCTTCCACACTGAACCCCTCCAGCCATGTCTTTATGGAGCTGCTTTGTGCACTGGGACACAGTCATGCTGGAATAGAAAAGGGCCTTCCTGAAACCGAGTCCACAATGATAGCTCTTCAGTGTAAAACAGGTGAAAAACAGGTGTGTCCCAATACTTTTGTCCATACAATGTAAGCTGGTACTCCAAGATCAAGACTGTGATTCACTGTCATATAGAAAGGAGGCTTGGCAATTAGAGTACTAGAACAAAATGGCAAAGTAGTGAAAGCATAGGAAACACTCACACAACCAGGACAGCTCTTCTGCTAAAGAGCTGAAAGTTCCTCCTCACAGATATCCTCATAACTGGCCTTGTTCCCCTTGCAACTCTCTCTCTCAAACAATCACACCATTCACGCAGACACTAAAGTGGATGATAAAGAAACAGTTCCCAGACATGAGCGAACCACATAACAGAGAGAGCCTTGAGTGCAACAGTCACAAGAATCAGCGAATTCTTCATTCACTGCCTGCAAAATCTGGAGATGACGTCCAATAGCACAGAGGGGTCGCTAAAAGCCTGTGACCCCCCACTTTCTGTACATGTAGGCCATGAAAATACTCTTCAGTCCTTTCCGGAAAGTCTTAGTCTGGAGAAATAATTCTGATTATTTCAGCCTTCAGATCACAGGGGGTAACTTCCTAACCGTTCAATCCTTGTTAGTGTCTTTGGGGCAGCTGGTAGCCAAGCGGTTAGGGAGTTGCCTCTGCGATCAGAAGGTTGTGGGTTTGAATCCCAGGACTGCTGCTGGCATCACTGAGGTACCCTTGAACAAGATACTATCCCCACACACTGCTCCCCCCTTATTGGAGGCAGCCCACTGCTTCACTAGAATGGGTCAAATGCAGAGAAAGAATGTTGTGCTGTTCACACTGTGTGAGTGTGTTCAAATTTGACAAATGGACGCCTTACAAATCCTTCCATCGCAGGCTTAAACCCTGACTGTCTGACAGTCCAGCAGTTTAGCGTAGCTCCATGGGCGTGGTGTCCCACTCATGTATTTTTTACCATAGAATCCTACTCCCATGTTAAAATAATATGTAAA
The DNA here is from genome assembly GCA_037974405.1 of Brachyalestes nurse. Lineage (NCBI taxonomy): Eukaryota > Metazoa > Chordata > Actinopteri > Characiformes > Alestidae > Brachyalestes > Brachyalestes nurse. The sequence continues at coordinate 29,941,910 of JBBPCY010000136.1, read as the reverse complement.
TGAAAAGGTGCAAAATCAGTTGTATGTAAAACATGTCCTGTGCAGTGTGGCTCTTCTATCACTTCAGAATGTGAATACCAGTGATCTCATATCTTACTGTTGCTGTGGAAACAGTCAAATGATCGAGAACACACACACACACACACAGAACGCAGCACCAGACATGGGTGTGTAATATCTTGGCCCATACGCAATGTCCTGGGGATTTGTGACTTAGAGCTGTTAAATGGTTCTGGTGTGGTGTGGGCAGGAACTGTCATTGAAACACCTCCGACATTCACTTTAGGTTTAAAAATAGCTGCTCCTCACATGAAATCAATAATGCCACTTAGATGTGATAGAGTGTGAGCTGGCGAGCTTTCTCGCCCCCGGGATTATCACCCCACTTGGCGCTGTAACTGACACCATCTCTCACACCTGCAGTAGCGCCACTCAAAACAAGCTTCTAACAGTCACCACTGCCTCAGCCTGAGCTAAAACATGGAATCATGGGGAATATAATGCTCCAGTTTTTTTTTTTAAAGGATTTTTTGTTTAGCTGTTTTGAACAGACTTTACTATGATTCATTTTTAATTAATGATTTATATCAGTTACTGAAAAATACAAATAATGAATCAGATTTCAGATACCTGTAAAAAAAAAAAGCATAGGGGTCAAGGATTATTAAAGCCAATTATAATTACATTATTATCATGTATCACAAATACACTGTTTCTCCAGCAGAATTTCTTGTACCTTTCATAGCCCTGCACCTCAGGAGCACAATTCAACTCTCTTTTTAATGTTTTATGGGTCATAACTTGGATGCGGTAAAATATTTTTTAAAACATCAACCTGTATGAACTGATGACTTACTCCTGATCACATGCCATGAAATTGCCCATAAGTTACACAATACTGCCATCTAGTGGTCGTACACCCATCACAACAGCCCACCCATCAAAGTGGTCTAACCATAAGAATATTATGATATGCTAGATTTGCACAAACTATAATTTATGATTTTGAACAAAGCACAATATAACTAGACAAACTGTCCAGACTTTACCATGACTCAATCAAAACAAAAGTCTTGTGACATTTTTTCATCTTACTAAATGCAGTTGCAGAAATTTTCATGCATTTTCTGCTTCTTTCTTCATGTAACGCATCAGACAGGCTGCAGCAAGCAGTCTCTCAGAGGCATTCAGTATGACTACAAGACTATACAACAGTCCATAACTCCAATACTTTGAATATGTCTGGCAATCTTTATTGTGGTAATTTTACAAAACAATTAAATCAAATGACAAACCCAGTCTTTTCAAAAGCAGGAAAGGACATTCTTAGTGTTTTAAATGAACATAAATGAAAACAGAATTTGCTTACAGGTCACCTGAGGCTCTTGAGGGAAAATTATTGTTAGGTATGTTGCCAGTAATGGGAGGACTGGGGAGAATGAAAGCTATACAACACAATATAGCAAAAGTAAAGTGGCATCAACACACCACAGCACAGCACACACATTTACCCATTCACCAAGTGAAGCAGGGGGCTGCCTCCAACTGGGGCGCCCGGGGAGCAGTGTGTGGGGACGGTGCCATGCTCAAGGGTACCTCAGTGATGATACTAGCAGTGCTGGGATTTAAACCTACAACCTTCTGAACTGTACAGTATACGAAAATGAAATAAATAAATAAATAAATAAATAAATAAATAAATCTATCCATACCCTGTCTTATTAGATATGCATATCTCAGAAGATGGAAGATTGGGGGGTTTAGATCTGTTTGAGACCACCATCATCACAACCTGACCTCCCTAATACTCTCATGACTGCAATCAAATCCTCACAAAAATGTTAGCTAGCCCTTCTCAGAGTAGAGTGTTGGGGGACAAACTTCAGTTTTCAGATTCATTTCAGAAGAATCAACACTGAGAGGAAGCCAGCACTGAGTACAGCGTCTCTCTCTCTCTCTCTTTCTGATTGGCTCCCGTCTCTCCGCGCCACTCGCACGCGTATTTCCCAACGTCTTCTTCACTAGAGCTTCTACAGCCCCTGCTTTAATGACAGGAAGAGCATCCCCCACCCCCAACACACACCCACTCCACCGGTATACCCAGCACCCCCCCCCCGCCCTAACGTCTTTTAACCAACCCCCCAACGTTTGGAACTTCACTGCGCTCCGAATCTCCTGGACCATGCGCACTGCTGTGGGACAGTCCGCTTGAAGGCACTCCGAAAGTTGGAGAAGTTGCACCTGGGTGTAGGGGGTTCTCCCCGGTTCTCGGCATGAACGTGTCCCACGGACTGCTGGCTCCAGCCATGGCCGGGTCCCGCGTGCCCTTGGCGGACGAGCGCGAGCAGTTCCTCGGGCGCCTCGTGCAGATCGCCGTGCTCTGCGTGCTTTCCCTCACCGTCATCTTCGGGGTCTTCTTCCTGGGCTGCAACCTCCTCATCAAGTCCGAGAGCATGATGAACCTGCTGGTCGACGACCGGAGACCCTCCAAGGATGCGGAAATCATCATGATCGCGGCGTGAGGAGCTTTCTTCAGGAGGAGGAGGAGGACCAGAGGAATCCTGGAAGAAGACCAAGTTTGGACGTGGACTTGTTGAACTTTGTCTTCGTCCTCCTGTCTGGAGAATAGTGCATGCTGAAGTAAGAGACTTTTATAATAAACAACAATGGCCATAGAGCTTATTTTAGTGCAGTTAGGCCTACTTGCTTTGAAGTGTTTTTTGCCAGTAATGGTGCTGATGGAACATGTGTTGTCTAAGTTCCACTCCAGTCAAGTCCGGAGCTTTGGAGATACTGACCAGAAGCTTGACCAGTCAGTAACTGGGGATGGTGAACTGGCCAGGCTTTTTACATTGACCTTTGGCTGGACCTTTCTTGAGAAGAATGTTTATAATGCAATAGAAAGTTAATCTTGTCAAGTTCTCTATTAGGCTGAAAACTAAATAGGCCTAGTACCGGTGATGAGTATTTTTCAAATGGCACCTTGAATTGTTTTTTTTTTCATTAATTTTTTATTTTATTGTTCTGTAGGTACCAATAAACCCAACTCTGTACCGTGTCCAGTCATTCTGAGATCAGCCTACAGTTCTTTATCTTCTATAATGACTGGAATTCATCGCTATTTACCCAGTTCAACTTAACTTATCTGAGCAAGTTGACCCAGAAGGCATCCCAATGTACGGCCCTTTCTGTAAAGATCTGCACTGTAAAATTACAGTAAAATACTGGCAGGTGTGGTCGCCAGTATTTTACTGTATTTTTCCAGCAGTTTATGACAGTGTAGATATGCCTCTATGCTGAATTTGCCAATTGCAAAATTCCACCCAAGCCACTATTTAAATGAGCCATCTTTCATCCTTCAGTTTTCATTGGATTGCACTAAAATGAACTGTAAATGGGAAGAGTGCATCCATTTATTTGTTACTACATTATAGTCCACATATCAGTAGTGGATTTGAGTCTTGCCTTATATCATGGTATGTTCTGAAGGGTTTTTTACACAAGCCCTCTGAAAGGCAGATCATCTCAGCAAGAGGCTCAATATGGCCCTTCTCCTCATTTTATGATTATGTAAGCTTTCTTGTGAATAAGAGGACACCTTTACGCTCAAATTATCACTAATGAGAGGGGCTAAAATACATTTGCATCATATTGTAGAGATCTAAAAGTGAGCATCTGGAGAGGTGGAACTGTCACTGGACTCAAAAGAAGTGGATGCAGAGTGCAGAGCTGTGTTTAGTCCATATACAAAAAACCAGAACAATGTAGACAAAGTGAAATAGTGTTGATGGGTTTTACACACAGGAACTTGGCACTGTTAGTCTGATGTAGTCACAGTTGTAAAGAATGGCCTGTCAGTTCGAGGTAAAAGCAAAACTTCATGAGGAAATAAGTTGTTTCGATGGTTTTTATTCAACTCAGACAAATACTTTGAATGAAACAATGGGAAATAAAATGGGTCCGATGAACAAAAGCATTGACTGCGACCTTAGAAACATTTCTTACAGTGTATTTAGCACTTGGCAAAAGAATTTTCCATTCACGGTAACTTTACGCTGCGATTTAAATGTTCTACCTGTCAGAGAGAGACATTTCGGATCAAAACTAAGTCACAGCTATAATGATGACAAGCTGATCCTTAACAAGCTTTTTTAATCAATGAATCAAACCTTTATTATAGACGAAATATGCCACCTAAAATAAATAACATAAAAATATACACAGAAATAAGTAAACTACTTAGGCATAATAAAAATCCTAGTTTTAAAAGAGTACAGGTCAGTGTCCTACAAGGAAACAACCCTAATGATGTCTGAACAGTTGGTATTGGTAGCGTGTGGGGCTGAACCTTATAAAACCGTATAAGACCATAAACCCAACACTCTCTGGATGTTGAATATCATCCATAAACCTCCCATCTTCAAAACTGAACCAGGAATAAATGTAACTAACTGAACTGGTTAACAGAAAAAGATTGTATTTCAGAGAATTTCGGACCATTTCAGTTGTCACTAAATGTTCATACTGGCTTTATACACTGGTGTAAAGAAATAAAAAACATAAAGAAAACCCAGAGATACAAAGTTCAGAAGTAAGTGGTGAGTTGCACTCAGATCTTGGTGATTGTTGAGAATGCAAGTTGATGTGTCCCGCTGAGATGTTGAGATATGCAGGTAATCAGGCATGAAGCCTATAAAAAGTTTAATCAAGAAGCTGAAATCTTCTGATGAGTCCTACTTTACATCAAGCAGCTTTGTTAAGGCCATCCTTTGTGCCATCTTCATCACTATACAGCAGGGGGTTTCAAACTTTATATTCAAAGGTCCATATCTAATTTCTAGATAAGGTCAAAGGTCTGGAACGAGAAGTGATAAGCGAATCCCTTTTATTAAATTTGCTTACAACATACAATCTAAAGAAATGGCGCTGTTTGCCCATAATTGTTTGATTGTGAACCTAATCCACTCTCACTTTTGACAGTAAAGTGTAATATGACCTGTAGTTTTATGAAAAGATTTAACAATAACCCTGAATACTTAATTACTTTTATGCCTCAACAAATAAAGTGGCGATGGGACATACCTCCTGACTCTTATAATGAGGCAGGTATTTGGCTCACTCGTGCTCGCAGGACCGCACGTGAATGCCTGTTAGCCTTAGAAGTGAAGCCTGAGAATTGAAGCGCTCCAACGTTGCATCATATGTGCGCCGACTGACAACGTTTCGGTTAATCTCAGGACAGGATCGCCATAAAAAAACCTAAAATATGTTATATTTTACAAAACGTACAATTTATTGAAACATACACTTAATTGCATTGCGTCAGTACATTCCTAATAGGGTGTGTGGACTGGGTCCGGAATGACTTGCAGTTCGATCCGGATACGGAGCCGGGTCCGGACTTTAAGAATCGCTGCTATACAGGCTTGTAGTAAAGCCTACATACATCCGGTGGTCCATTTGTCACAAAAGGTATAAACATATGGCAACAATTAATTTATTTTAAATCTATCATGATGTAAGTTAAATATGCATGTAGCTATGACAACACTTCAACAAAGTTGGTTTCAAAAACTTGCTCCTGAACCTGTTTGTAGTTTTCTTTAAATAATTAAATTATTGCTAATTTTCTCCCAAAGCCTGAATGCTACATCTGATCTTCTCCAGTCTGTCCCTGTCGTCCAGGACCACTCTGCTCTATTTTATTTACTGGAGAAAAAAGAACAGGAATAAAAATCAATGTCTTTGATAGGTCATCCATTTTTTAAAAGCTGCTCCCTTATTTGGGCTAGATTTCCAGCCACAGACTTGAATGTGTGATAAATTGTAATTACTGTATTTCCTAACAATTTACAACAAGCACTTGAAGGCAGCATAAATCTTCGCGAGTTCATGAGCCTTCCATTTAGGTAATTACAGTCATCTTTAGTGATGAGGTAACGTCTGAGATTCAAACATATTTTTACAGCTATTTTACGAACCAAAATAAAGTATACAGGAGGGTACCTGCCTGTAAAATGTTTTTCTACAGTGTTTTAAACTTTGTTAGTCATAATTTAAGAAAGAAAACGACTTTTTGAACATGTCCCTTAATTTGTTGAGTCAGATTTTATTGGCTGTGTTGGGAAACAGGATTAACCAATCAGGATCATGCATTTTTTGCAGCTAAAATGAGGTAGTGTATGTGGAGAACTGAGTTGCATAAACAAAATATTTTCATCAAAACGACACATGCATTCATACCTTTAAAAACCACTTCAAATGTATAAACAGATTTCCAGTTCATACGTACACACACACACACACAAACAGAACAGAACTTACTTTTTACCCAGGAATGTTGCTGCTGCCACACAATGTAAGAACAGATAACTGTTGGACTACTGTTAAAGTTGGATTCTTCCAAACAAGTGGAGATGAGGACAGAAACTGAGAATGGTAACGTTTCTATTACATCATTTTTCTCATATTACTAGTACGTTATATAATAATAAGTTTTCAGTTCAACTGCCATGAAGGATTTCTGCCTTAAAGGTTATTAATGCGGTCAGACTGGTTGACGGTCGGTTGTGCCTTAAATAATTAATGAAAAAATGAATACATCGACTGCTTTTACCTTTGTCAAACCCAAAATGTATCATGCTTATCTATTTAATTTTACAGGTCACCTGGTACATCCTACCAATTATCAAGAAACTGTACTTTCCCTAGACAGAATGACACTGATACTAGTATGTAGTATTTTACCATTATCCTCACAGCTACACACCGAATGATGTTACAGTGTTTTTTAATAAGTCATTGCACAGATGGGGCCACATGTATGGCATGCTAAGCCACTAATGGCCATACATGTGACGAGTAAAAAACGTGCCGAAGGCCTTGTCTTTAATCAGAGACTCAAACAGATGGTGGTGGAGATATCTAATGGAAGTCAAAGGACAATAATCTAAATTAGAGATTAGAGCCTCATGCCATATTACTGACCTAAATCCTAGACCAACCAAATCATAAACATGCACCCATATGTATGTACATAGCTTTCTCTTGAGCATTATAATGATTGCAATAGGTTCTTAGCAATTCCATAAAACTCCATAAAACATATGTACTACAAATTGTTGCACAACCTCATGCTGTAGTGACTCTGGATTACATTCACCTAAACAACATGATCCAGGTTTATCCTGTCTGTGATTACAGAAGATGCTCCTGAGGATTTGGCTCAGCTGCAAGGTTGGATATCCATATCTCCAGGGCTCCGTTTGGAGGAGATGCAAAGAGCTGCCACTCCCTGGTGAAAAGATGAAATCTTTCTATTAAAACTGCCAACCCCTTGTCCAACCCTTTCAAAACAAGGCTGTACAATCAGTATTTGAATTCTATCCATTTTTGACATGTACACATCTGGAAATCCATGCAATGTGCTCAAACCAGTGGAAAAAGTCAGGCAAGTCATCTAAAGTTTTCTTTTTATAGTTGGTTACAGTTAATAAGCCAACAGGGGTTTCCAATGGCTTGATTATTAAAATGAAATTGGATTATTGCTGTCTAGACAGTCTAATTAAGGTATAAGACCAGAGATACACTGTATATCCAAATGTATTTATGGAGCCCTTCTAATTTGAGTTGAGCCCATTGGTGACACAGGTGGTCAGATGCACATACACATACTGTGTAATGTCCATAGAAAAGGGCCGCCAATAGAACTCGGGACCAGCCACACATGAGCCTTAGATCACCACGTCCAAACCGCCCAAGTATCAGCTAGGGGGTGTAAAGCCCATCAGCACTGAGTGGTAGAGCAGTGGAATTGCATTTTATGGAGAGATAGAGCGCCCTCCAGTACCGCTGGGATGATTTAGTGTGACATTTATATATTTAGCATCCAGAACTAATCATCCAATATTACAGTTGTAAACCAAAGTGAGTTATTTTACATGTATGGCATTTGGCAGACGCCCTTATCCAGAACGACTGATAATCATTAGTTACAGGGACAGCCCCCCTGGAGCAACTGAGGGTTAAGTGTCTTGCTCAAGGACACCGTGGTAGAAAGTGGGGGTTTGAACCTGCAACATTGTGTTCAACAGGTTCACTGGTAAGTGTTTTACAGACTAGGCTGCTATCACCCCTTCTTTCTTGATGCAATAGGAAAAACAGATTTGTTCCCTAAAAAACCTTGTGTTTGTTTGTCTAAGGAACCATGTTACAGTTTAGGGACTTCCACACAATGTAAAGCAATGATCCTCAAAAGAGGGTCTACATTATTGCTCAACTCCATGTGGGTTAGACCATCTAGGGGTCCCAAGGGACTGGTTAGAGAACCTCTGTCTAAAAGAGCCCTTAAGTTGGTGTCTTGTAATTTATGTGAAGGTCCTTTAAACTTAAAAGATCCTCCATACTCACAAACCTCTTTCTCAAACATAGTTCTTGACAGGACCAAAAGAGTTATTTTTCAATGGGATTACTCAAAGAACCCTTTGTATAATATGTTTTTTTTTGACGTAGATCTAACCTCACTAATACTCTTGAAGCTAAACGAAATCCAACGGTGTAAAACCTTGAGAAGATTGGAAGCTGTTACTGCAGCAGACTCCCCATCAACAGCCTTGATTTCAGACGAAATGCTGGACGAGGAGGTGACTGCCACTCCTGAACATAAGAGTATATCTGAAAAAGCTTTTTCTTTCCTCCACTAAAGAAATAAGTCGAGATGCTTAACCTTCTTTTGAGCCCACCCTTCTCCATTTTCGTTTCAACCGTTGTGCATATCTTTCTGTAAATCAGCTGGTCTGGCTCTATAAATATATATCGAATGTCAACGGAGACAGAAATGTCTGAGAATAGCACAATAATCAAGATGGAGAGTGAAAGGGGCAATGCTCCTAAGAGGCCGATGCCGCCGCCGCTACAACCCGGGCCTTCCCCACTGAGCCGTACTGAATGATTGATGCAACAATGACTTTACTGGTGAAGAAAGAGGGAGTGAGGAAAAAGCGTTGGAAGAAAAGGTCACTCCCGGTGGTGGAGGCTGTCAGGCAGCAGCACAGGGCTGAGGAATGATGTGGTATTAAGAGCTGACAGAGCTGCAGAAAGGCACTAGAACAGGGGAAATGTCAGCGTGAAAGAAAACAAAACACATTCACACACACATACACACGAAATGTTCTCCACCATAAATGCTACCATGACAGCAACAACGAAAAGCTAACTCACTTGGACGTCGCCATCCAAACAGAACAAAATGTGTTACGCAATAAATGGATAAGGTTTACAGCGTTCGATGGCAAATGACTAATATCTGAGGATGCTTGTACCCCATGGTACTGTCTTGTTGAGGGGGCAGCGCCCCCATTTGAGCTCTTCGTGGTGCCGAGCTTGTGGGAATACTGTACCACATGTAATCTGAATCAGAATCAGAAAACTTTATTGATCCCGGAGGAAATTGCTTATGTTATGACTCCACAGTCACACAGAGACACAGAGACAAGAACATAATAAATATATAATCTAGAAAACACTGAGGAAAATACTTGATACAAAATACACCGTGCTATATACACAAATGTAGGTGTATAAATATTATAAATAGTGGGACCCATCCTCCAAACTTTTCCTCTTTTGAAGAGTCATTACTGAGGTCTTGGAGGAATTTTTGTGGGGCGAGCACTGTGAATGTTCACCACTGTTCCAGGTTTTCTCTATTTGGAGATAGAGAAAGTTTTCTCTATCTGTCCTCACTTTGGTTCCCTGCAATTTCTTTACCCTTTCCAGAATAATGTACTTCAATCATTTTTATTCTTCCAGAATTTCTTTAGAAAACTTAAAGCATGTTGAGACTTTCAAAACGAATTCACACTGTTGGAAAGGTTCTATTTAAGTGATGTACAGTTTCGTCAGGGCTGGGTGCATCTAGCCTAAATGATCCTAATTATCAATTAAATTTATTTAATTAGTTGATTCAGTGACTAATGGGGCAACTACACACATTTTTTCCTTCAGTTAATGAAATCCTCATCTAAAACTGTATTTTGGGTTTACTGCAGTTGTCTGTGACTCATATTAAAGCCTGTTTGAAGAAACAATGGCAATAAATATGCAAAAAAACCTTTTACTTAAGATTGCAAAATAGTCATTTCTGTCCATCCATAGCATTTTAAACTGAAAACATTTATGCAAATATTATGCAAAAACAAAGAACATTACAGTCTACTTAGGTTAAATTGGATTTTTTCCAACAGACATGTTCATAAAGGTAAGCTTGTAAACAACATCACTGTATTGTAATGTTATAAGCAGCGAACAGTATAGCAGATATAAGTAGCAAGTAATTCTTTTTACTTATTGTTCGATTCTATAAGTTAGTTTTACTTATTGTTTGATTCTATAAGTCATTTGTACTTATTGTTTGATTCTTTTACCTTGATCTTTTACATTTTTGGTAAAAGTGTATTTTTATAGCCTTTTTAAATGTGCCAATACTGTTTTGCTGTTGTGTTTTGTCCCAAATCATCCCTTTGTTTTGTTACCTTTATTTTGCATATAATTAATGATAATATCCATAGCACAATTCCGTTTGAAGTGTAAATGTGTGTAATTATGAGGTAAGAGAAAATAGCCTCAGTCATCCAGTGCTTATAAATCTGCTGCACTGCAAGTATCTGACAGCTTGAAGTCCCATAAGTGATTGGTATTTTTTGTGCAGTCCTGACAGATGTTATACAAAATCAAGATTCTGCCGACATGCCACAGGGGACGTGGCCCAAAAAAGCCTCACTGAACTGCTTCATTCTTTCAGGAATACAGCTCTTCACTTTAATTACGGCTTCCTCCACGCCAATCTCATTTTAAGACACAATAGACGGAAATAGGTCTGTCAGGTTTGCCAAAGACAGATTAAGCTTAGTCTGGGACTAAAAAGGCTTTTCAGAGGAGAATCTCCACTAACAATGAACTGTAGTACATTATTGGTCTTAATCTGTGTATGGAAATCTGGTCAAATATTCAGAAGTCTTGCCCTTCCCTGAAAGCTTCCTTAGAAGAAGATTAGAGTACACCATGTGAACGAGGCCTGCAGATGTAGGGCTGAGAAAAATCACCCTTAAAGAAACAGTCTGGGGAAAAATCTAACACAATTTCCCACTAAGACCAGATGTAGGTGATCAGGGAAGACATGTTTGTTTGGAGTCCAAATTTTATTTCAATGGGGATAAGAGGCTAACGTTGCTAACAAACTCTAGAAGTCAATAGTCACCCAAATGCTATCTGTAAAAAACATGCCCAAACATCTCTCAACCAACACAAACAGCATTCAGCTTCATTTCCATAGGGTGTTCACACAGATTTAATTTTAAAACAGCCAGGTAAGAACATTTGATTCCCAGCCTTGGGTTCTCCCCGTGTCTCTGTGAGTTTCCACTGGGTGGTCCAGTTTCCTCCCACAGTCCAAAAAAGACAGTAGTCAATTTTACAAAATTTCCTTTACACTGAAGCTATAATGCTAATTAAGCTAACAAGTAACTGAAGTTAAGTGTTAAGTGATCTCAAATAGACTCACTTATGTGGCTTCTGGCGTTGTATGACATACTGTTATCTATAAAAACGGACAAAACTACATTTGCCAGCTAAAAACCATAGTGTCTGTCATTGTGATGAAGGTTCCAACCTCCTCCCCTCCCAAACCCACACACACACTTTTTCCTAATATCAGCCTTTTTCTTTTAATGTCAATCCACTTTCGGAGGCAGCTTTAGGTCACAGTTCTCTGAACTCACTGCCGCGAGTGCACTGGCAAACAACCGACAGGTCAAACATGCCAGAGTAAATGCAGTTAGATCCATTTCTTGAAAAAAAATGTTAGTCATGCTTGACATTTGTCAAGCAAGCACTGATGTGCACACACCAGTCTGACGGTCTGATTGCATAAGGCAGATGCAGTAAGGAATAAAGCGCAGGGAAAAAACACACAATATAACTTCACAGGATATTCTCCTAACTATGACTTAGTACCTTAACTGTGGTTTAATATCATAAAGTAATGAACTGTCACAACTGACAGACAAAACAAGACACTCTCTCAGTTATGACTTACTATTTATGCGTTTAGATTTCAATATGAACTCACAGTAATGAAAACTTTTTAATTAACTTTCAAAATAACTGAGACTGTGATTTTGTCATAATACTAAATACCTTTTTAAGTTAAGAAACCTCTAGCCTCTATATTGTTGAGTATTAAGGAAGAAATGTTACATAATAACTGCTTGTGTGTGCATGTGTTTGTTAGGGGCACTTAGGGCTGCCTGTCATCAGTGACCCCAAGCCTCTACCAGGCTGCACTCAAATGAGGACAGTTTGCAGAAACATAGTTCAGGGGTTTCTACACAGTGAAGAAGCTGCTGGATGAAGATGGTTGCCAAGACGGCACCGGGCTCAAAAATGAAGGTAAAGGTGATTCGTCAAACTTGATCACATTATGGTCTGTGCTGACAAATGGCTTGCTTCCTAATATGATCAACACAAAACATTGATATTTTTCTTATGAATTTAAATAGAATAATAAAGGCGCAGCACATTTATAAGATGCCTAGACATTAGACAGGAGGAGGCACCGCTCTGTCCAGCCACTGGGCTCATTCATTTATCCTTGCCCTAATTAACTCAAGCTGTTTAATACAGTTGTTTTTGAATTTGCAGTCTTTAGGGACGTCTGTGTGTGTGTGTGTGTGTGTGTTTTCTGCCTCTGTCCATTCCCTGGACTCTCCTCTCCTGTCCCAGGAGCCTTGGCCGTCAAGGGTGCATTTGGGAGTAACAGCTGCAACACCTTTCCATTAGTAGCGGCACAGGACGTCCCCTGGCTCCAGTGGTGTGCGAGGAACACGAAGCGACAGCCACCCCACCCCCCCTTCGTCCCTTTCTTTCTGTTTGGCCCACCGCTTCTAAAACATGATTGACAGCAAAAGGCATTCGAAGCACAGCCGCACCATGGCACATCCCCAGTGTTAGTACAACAGACAAAATATTGCATAACTAGACTGTAACGGGAATTGACAGCCTGAGCTACAGGCTGAATATTACAATAATAGACTTCCTCCTTTTTCCCCCACGGAAAGCTTTGTGCAGCTGTAATAGCTGCTGAAAGCAGGTTAGCGGTGGGATATGAGATGAGAGAGATAGGTGACCAATTTGAGAACTTTGTTCTTTTGCTTCTTTTATGTCCGCCGAATGGGAGTGTAGAACATTCACACAAATATCTTTAGAAGAACCTGAAAAAGATTATAATAGTACTTTTCACTGTGCTTCTAATGTTCAACATTTCATTAACAGTCGCTTAATAGATGTTACACAGAATGGAGACCGCAATATACCCTTGGAGCTTAACTGAAAGAAAAGGATCATATAAACGGCCATCGAAATTTAGACAATATAGATAATATCTCCCAAATCTTTCAGCCCTATAAGAGAAATAAGAAATGATATAGTATTTTCAGCTGGTGAAACACAAGACTGACAGGACTCAAGAAGATTTTCTTTTTAGAGATAATGGGTATATTCGAGAAGCTTTACTAGGTCATAAAAGTCAAAAGCAAACATGCAACAAATGTGAAGGAAAATATTTAAAGGAAAAAATCCACAAATTTTTCCCAAAACAATCATCATTGCATAATAATGTTTTTAATCATAAAGGCATGGGTTTGGATAGCATGGTTACTCACCACCACTGTATTGGACCAGTTTGGTTATTGGTACCTCTCCAGAATCAGCACTAACAGAACCTTTTGGAACTTGAGGCAGTTCCTCTCTGTTTTTCTGCTGAAGCAAACAGTGAACCTATTTTTTAACACTTCTAAATGAAAATGAAGTCACTAAGCACTAGAAGTAAACATTACGAGCACTCAAATGCAATGTGTTGATTGCTTTATTGTAAGTATTACTTTAAGTGACTGTTCTTGCAAGATACCTATGACACAGTCACTATTAGCATTTAGCTAGCATCCACATAATCATAATCTCACAGTCTTTTTTGCACATCCTTTTACACTTTGGATCCTACATAAAATTCTCAGCTATTGAAGACACTGTGTGTGTGTGTGTGTGTGTGTGTGTGTGTGTGTGTGTGTGTGTGTGTGTGTGTGTGTGTGTGAGCACAGAGCAATGTGGTATTTTACTGAATATCAGGCATACCTAGAAGGCACAGTAGAAAATTGGCTACAGCAGACCCTTCAGAGTGGTGATCATTCCGTTACCTTCCTAAGAAGGTAGAAAATGAAGAAGATCGAAAACTGTGAGTTACTTCTTTCACGTTTGGGTCAGTTTTTGATCACGCGGTGGAAAACTGCTCACAGTAACACTGCAGGGAAGGTTACTTGAAAATACAAATATTTGGCAGCACTGCTCAGAGGAAAGCAGACGTATAACTATATTTGACTTCCACGTCTTACATTCACACATACAGCTCTTTCTGGCTAATCTGCACTTCACACAGAGCAGCAGCAACTTATAAGCCTTAGAAATTCTGAACACTGGATGCATTATGTATTTTTGTACGCAAATCATGTAGAATTGCATTATTTATGCTACTGCTTAACTATATTCAGTTTGATTGAAATCGTGGTTTCAAAAAACACTGAATAAACATTTTGAGCAGCATTTAACAAGAGCTTTTTTGGAAAGGTCACGGAGAATCACCCACACACACACACACACACACACCACCAGGCAAATCCACTGTCAACCTGAACTCTGCTGTGCTTTGAAGAACCTGCAGGAGGTCTTTTGTCCCCTTGGCTCAGCATGAATTATCTGGACAATTAGGTGTTTAGAAAATGATGGAGATGAGTAACCTCAGTTTGTCAGGACATAGACTCAGCAAGGAGTCAAAACTGGGATTTTGTTACCAAAACGCCTCCTCAGTGACAACCAGGACAAAGGGGGAGCGTGACTGTTAATATCATTTTTCCCTCACTTGCAAAATTTAGAAGTGTCTGAAATGAACAAAATCCCTTGTATTTTGATGGAAGACTATGAGTAAAATATATAATATAGAATGATTTATGATCATTTGTGTTTAACAGGACCAGAGGCAAAAGGGGTCATTTTTCTAATTTAACTGGGACATTAACAAGCAAAATTAAATGATTAGCATAATTCAAGGAAAGACAAAATTGTGTTTACTTCGGGCAGAAAATAACACTCAGCAAAGACAAATGATTATATTCTGACAGAGGCTGATTACAGCTGATGGAACTGTAGTCTAAGATGAGTTTAGGGCATGCTCCTGCTCTTATGAATAATCTTCTGGACCACAGAGAAAGAGCTAAAGAGGGGCTCGTCCTTCTGTCCTCCTTCTGACACTTTGGGTCTTTGTGTCTTGTGATTCTAAAAACCTGCTAATCCTTACCCAAATATGGACGGGTCATTGCTTTAATAACGTAGTTTTGCATGGTTTTAAGCTCAGTCGTCCTCACCCGCTATGTGGAATGGCCGAAGGGTCTGGTTATGATGCAGGCATGTCAAACACACCAGTGCGCCTCTCCTATAGGGCACACTGTTACAACGGATAAAGACATCTCTCTCAAAATGGATTTCTGAGACACTGACAGAAAGCTAAATATTTTGCCAGAAATACGTGGAATATTTTAGCAAGTATATTTTTATCATATATTTTATTCCATATACACTTGCGAAGGATGTATTCCCCTCAAGGTGAACTCTTTATGTGGGTCCATGTACCAAAATGGTCATATTTCATTTTTACATAACCATTTTCAGGCTGTTTTTGTTCATGCCTCTAAGACTGATATGTAAATGACCTCTGCACCAATTGGCTGCCCTGTTTTATGCCTCATTCAAGCTGAATTCCTTCTAAATTCATTATGAATGAGCAGGGTCAAACTGCTGTGGGCTGATCAGGAGGATATATGTAAATGCATTGGTGACATCCTTAAAAAGGGCTGTTCTTGTGGAAGTGAGTGATACATTTTGAAACTTTAACAGTGTTAACAAATACATTAAAAAGATAAGGTAAATTTGGTTGAAAGGGCCGTTCCATTATTTGTTCTATCAGTTTTTTTTTAACTGAACCATTTCTTTAAAAAGTATGTAAACTGTGTGGAATGTTACCACTAAACCTAATGTAATATTTTTGCAACCTATTTTTCCAGAAGCATTCTCGCGCATTTCATAATGATCACATAAATGCACAATGTAAAAAGAACCTCCCTCTAGAACCTCATTAGCTGCTTGGCTATAAAGCAGCTGAGGGCAGGGGTTCAGTAACAGCTACACACCCACAAACATTGTCCGTCACGTATGAGAAAAGCACAAAGAATGAAGATTTATTATAAACAGGATCATAACTGAATACCTTAGACCAGAGATCACCAACTTTTTTGCGCCACGGACCAGTTTAATTTAAGACAGTATTTTCACGAACTGGTACAGATACAACTAAAAACAAAGTGTGTTTGTTTTTTTACTCATTTTTGCCAGCGTGTGGGCTAAATGTTGATATACCATATTGCGTGACCGAGACGAGCATTTTTTGCAAAATAAAAGAGCTTTCAGACTCTGATAATCAGTAAAATATTTTTATTCTGTCTTTCTGTGCGGCCCGGTACCAAATGACTCACACACCAATACCGGTCCATGACCCGGTGGTTGGGGACCTCTGCCTTAGACCACAAAAATATACTCAGCAGCCACAGAAATGCTAAATGTTGCTGAGACTCAAACACACTTGTACAAATCTGTCGTCAGCGCAGCCAGCAGGGGCCAGCTGGTGTGGCCAGCTGTCCGCGTGGGTTAAATGAGGCAGGGGAGACGAAGCGAAGGGGGCAGACCTGTGGCTATGCCACACTAACTCACGCTCAATTCATATTGACAGTGATGTGGGGTTTACAGAGCCCCTCCATGGCTGTGGCTTAAGTCAGACTGTATGACAAAACTTCACACACTCATGCAGGAAGAAAGGACGCTTCTTTCATTACACTAGTTCAGAAATAAAGGACCAATGAGAAGCAGAAGAGCCATGATGCTATATATATAGATAGATAGATATAGATATAGATATATCACACATACACACAACGCATCGGCTGTCGTCCGGGAGGGGAAAATGTATGTAAGTATACTAAATGAACAAAGGTAATGGGACGCCAGACCAACGCACCAACAGGGACTTAAATCACATTGCATTCAGATGCATAGACTTTCATATGGAGTTGGTCCCCCTCTGCAGCTGCTACAATAGTTCCGCCCCCATGCTCTGGACTCGGAGGGTAGCTTGTGTTTCTATAATAAAAACACGAATGCCCTGCAGTGGCAAATAGCTTTGGTTTTATATTTGACTACATTAATATTTAAGTTTTACAATAAATATCTGAACTGTGTTAAAGGGAACACTGCTGTTAAAAAGCACCTTATTTAAAATTTAAAGTGCATATACCTTTGTGCATATAGCACTACTTTATAAAAATGTGCAACACTACTTTTGAATTAATGAATTTTGCATAGAACAATGCAATTAATTTTTTTTAATCATAGTCCAGCATTTTTATATATACACACATACATACACGTATATATAATTATGACAATATGATTTTGCCCCTATTCTCAAAACCTTAAATGTAACTCAAGTACACAGGAGTTGATGCAACTATGTGACAAATAATCTTGAATCTTGAGATGTCTGACATTGTGACAACAGCCTTAGCATTTACTGGTCAGTATTAGGGATGTGACTTTTGGCAAAAACACTATTTGAAAATCGATGAGAACTAATCGAATATTATTCAAAAATCGACCCCCTCCTCTGCCCACACACACACGCAAACACACGATGACAGTGTGTGAAACAGGTATTTTCCCACAAACTGTTTAATCAGAGGACACCCCCGTTTAATGTAAAAATTATGTACATCAGCGCCAATAACAGAGTGCTTTTAGCCTTCTGAACAGAGCCCTTTTTACTTTTTGTTTGATTTTTAAAATTTGTGCATGGCTTTCTTTCCAAACCTTTCAAATCACAGTACAGTAAACAAACAGCTTCACTGAGGAACTCACCTATGAGCTGCCCTCACCCCCCGGAACCTCGGCTGAGCTGGTAAAGAAAGCCCAGGGCCGTTACAGTTAGATGCCAGCCCGTTATTTTAGCCTATGAGCTAAGAAGGCCTAGTCTACTGTTCCTGTAGGGAGTTTGACTGTTAGCGACACCTTCAGGCTGAATTAATGCATTACATGAAATATTTATTAGGAAAGTCTTCATTTCTGTTCCGTGTGAGATATGGCTAAAACGGTATTCGAAATAACTATTTGATATTCGAGCGTATATCGAATAATCGACAATTCGAAAATCGTGTCTCATCCCTAATTTTAAGTACGTTGTGTTTCGTAGTGTTCAGTGAGACATCCAGTACCACACTGACCCATTGGGCACAAAGATCTCCAGGGCTGTGTTCATGTCCACTGTACTTCCAAAACGTCTGTACTGAGGGTCCTGGATGATCCTCAGCTGCTTCTTTCCATCGGTTTTACTCAGGTCTGGCTTGGCTCCTGCACACAGTTTATAATTAATACAGTTTAGTTTGGTTAAAAATAGTAATACATGGCCAAACTCTTGGGTTTTCCAGTCTTTCAACTGAACCAGCCAGAAACCTATCCAGCTGCTGAGAATATTTCAGGGTGCAGAAATCAAAGAAGACACCAGTAAAGTATTAGACTTCATGTTGGCTACTATTAAACTTGTAGTTGAATAACGTCTGTTTTGGACTTTTTTCTGCAAAATTGCTACTTGACTTTTAAAAGGCTCATATAATGGAGCCCTTAAAACAAAGAGAGAATTAATTAACTTTCTGTGTCAAGAAGGTCAAAAACTTCCCCCTCAAAGAACCTGTTAAATTTGTTTATGATTGATACCAGCTCTCCAGATACATTAGTTTAGCCACGAAGAGTTTATATATAACATCTATAAACACAGCAGTTTAGTGCCGCACTCTAACACTGAAGTTATAAGGAGTGTTTAAGTCTGGGTATATAATACAGGCCAGCCAATCAGAACAGAGTTCAATAAAGGCACATTAACAAAACAGCTTGATATTTCTCAGGATTCTAAACAGGTTGGATAGCTGTTCACATGGAGCTAAAGTATAATTCAGAATGGTTTTATCATGGGCTAAAATACAGGCTTTAGTAAAGTTTGTTTATTAATGAAACCCACCGCTCTGAAGTAAAGTCCTGAACTGCTCCACTAGAGGCTCGACTTTCACCTGGAAAAACTCCCACAGTCTGACCTTCGGAAACACATCCTGCCAGAAGATTCCCCGAACGGCCTGAGAGAGACAAAGCAGACCATCTCTTACAGAAATGTACACAGTGTACACACACACACACACGCACACGCACACGCACACGCACACGCACACGCACACGCACACGCACACGCACACGCACACG
>JBBPCY010000136.1:29898194-29912746 GCA_037974405.1 Brachyalestes nurse | reverse complement strand
GTGTATGTATATGTATGTATATGTGTGTGTATGTATGTATATGTGTGTGTATGTATGTACGTGTGTGTATGTGTATATATATATATAAAATTATGATTTAGGAATGCATGATGATGCTAATAGTTGGACATAAACTGCATTTGTCTTGTAACTGGCTGGATCACATTCATTAATGTTGAATAAGGGAGAAGTCAGCATGCTAAATACAGTCTACAACTAAACTCTGGAGTAGATCTCCACGAAGAGTTTTGATAATTGCTGCTACAAATCATTGTAGTGCTCCCTTTAACTGATATCTTGGTTCAGCCTTCAGTTGGTATTTCTTGCCGTAGAGTTGATCTGTGCTTGTATGTTTTTACCCTCAGAGACATCTCTGCCCAATGCTCTTCCTGACGACCCGCCTTCCTGCTTTCTGGACTGGCTGGCGTTTGAATAGCCACGCCTTAGAGCTCATGCAGCTGGATCGTGCCTTAATTCGCCTGGGCCTCCACCAGCTTAATGATTTGGAACTCAGAGAGGTCTGAGATACTGTGTTATGTGTTTTAGCCATTAATGCAGTAAATAATATTAAGGCAGGTTTGGTCCCTCCTCCTCCCCTCACCATTCAGTGTGATACAAACCAACACTGGCTTCTGTTGGCTGACTTAACAGAATTGGCCGTTAGAGATCTTCTCCATGCCTGTTGAACTGTGTTGTTGCACTAATGGGGTTTCATATGACTAAGAGCAAGCAAGTGTTAGTCCTTACCCTCCCATATATAAAGCATCGTGTGATAGGAGGAGATATAAAATACAATAAGACACATCATTCTCTTTGACTCAGAGAAAACATGTACAGGTTGAACAGGACAGGTCTGAGAATGGACCTTTGAGGGACTCCATATGGCATGGCAGTGATGGAAAAAAGCCTAGTGAGCCATTCACAATATGCAACAGGTCCTGCACTAAGCTACTAAAACACTTTTTTAAAAGCTTGTAGTTAGAATGTCCAGGGAGCATGTTGATGGTTTAAGCTGAAGCACTATTTCCTCAAGAGTTCTAACATCTATAGGGTCAGACTTGGACATGATAAGCATGTTATTTCTGTGGGTAGACGTAAAGTTACTTGGGTGTGTAGATCCAGAGTTATGTCTAATATTTTACAGTTTGTGATATTAAAAAAGGTGCAAATTCGTTGCATTTTGAAATGGTAAGGAATTGCATCTGGGGATTTGTTAACCTCTCTACTGAGGCAAGTGTTCTTACTGTTCCTGTTAATGATATTAGAGAAATATGTTAATATTAGAGAAATTTAGTGGTGGAATTGGACAAAAATGGACCATAATATTTATTAATATTTTATCATGGAAAATTATGAAATAAAAAGTGCTGTAGTTTATAATCGCAGGTTGTTACACATTACTTCTGCCATGAAAACAATTTGTTTGATCCACAAAAATGGTTCAAAAATAAAAACATAATAATTATTCATATTTAATAACAGAAATTCTGCATGTTGTAGTTGTTTATGTGCATCACTGCTGTTTTCAAAAATTAAATCAGAAGACAATGTTTACTAACAAAAAGTTTTGAACAGCATAGAATCCTATACACTGTAAAACAATGATAAAAAATGAATTTTAAAAAACATAATAGTCATTACTGCTTTATAATAGAATTGAGAAAAGCAACTGATTCTATATAATGTGAGTGTTTATGATTGCAGTTATACATCATTGCTGTCATGGAAACCATAAACATTAAAATTCAGTTCTTTCATCAAATGAAATACATTGGTGATGCTTATCTGCCCAGAAAACTATATATTTCTGAACATGAGATCACAAGTTTAATCAGATGTCTCCTGTTGTCAGGCATGTTATGTGCGAGGGCTAAATGTAGAAGAGCTGAGTCCCCCTCAGTGCCGAGAGTGGCTCTCTCAGTGGCTGCAGTTTTCAACATATCTTAAAGGTGAGTGAGGCATAAACTCTGCTTGTTTCAGAAAATTGCCCGATCTGCTTTTCCAAAAGTCTGTTCTCAAGAATAAATGCTTGTCTGGGTTTGAATGCGCATTTGTAGAAAACCCAAGCAAAAATATTCACCCTTTGTAATATAAAGTTTGCTTCATCTTTCTTTGCAACACACCTTTTCTAAGCCAGGGTTAAAGTGTGCTTGACAGTTGGGCTAGTCATAGTTGCCTATTGACTGGAATTTTTTTTTTTCTTTTCCTTCCTCATTTTGCCCCACCAGAATCAGAGACATCCCTGTATTTACATAGTATGGTGCTGCTGACAGTAAACTACCCAAAGCCACCACGCAGCTGACCGGCCTCTAGGATGACATAAGGATTCAGAGTAACCATGAGAAAACCCCTGAAAAGGGAAAACACCGCAGACGTGGATGACTACTTTTATTGGAAACCTATCAGGCCACTGTCACTTTTGTTTTGAGTTGGTGACGGTGTTGAGTGTAAAATGAAGTGCTCCCAATTTTGGTAGGAGGTGACACACATGGTGATATTTTTAGATTTTTCGAGGGGTGGGGCTGATCAGTTTTGTTTACTTGGGCACAGAGATTGGAACGAGGGGGAAATTATGTTGCAGCAGGAAGAAAACACTATTAGGCATTGCCATTAGGCGACAGTAAATGGAACCACTGGATCCATTCCACACGTTTACAGGATTGTGGGTGTGTACAGCAAGAAAAAACTGTACAGTAAGAAACTCTGCAGCATGTTCAGATCAGTCATACTGAGATCGTGAATATACAACTGACAGTCATGTAGTCATGCTGACTGTATCAGGTGACATGTTTACCGGGAGTGGTGTTTTGGGTTATTCCACCAAATATGGCTTTGGCATGACCGAACAGACCTTTCTGTAGCTTCTTTTTTTGGCTGGGGGTTTGCTTCCTTTTTTTTTTTTATTCCTTCTCTCATGTGGTGAGTGTAAAATAGTAAAAATCAAATCTTTGTATTAGCTTGTAGGCACACCATGCTCTTATGTTCATCCACAAGCTTGCGTTTCCTCTTTTGAAACAGGTTTAAACGCATGGTCGAAACACTGTTGCCTCGATTATACAAAAGGAATAAGAAACATGATTAGAGGAGAAAAACAATTAAATTTGTCCTTATTGAACCATGTTTGATTTTAATGCTGTGGGAAAGCCTTTTTGTTTCCTCACATGGGAATATTATTTTATGTTCTTGATTTATTTGTTGACTCCTCAACACTGATACAGTTTATAAACTCTGATAAACTAATGTGTAAAGTTTGAAAAAAATATGTGATCCAACTGCTGGATTCATCTGTAGAGAAACAAACACTTATAATGGCCTGTTTGGACTTTAGTGACTGAACAGCACTTTGAAACACTAAGGAGTTGCCATAGTTTGGTTTCAGAAAGAGTGCCTTGCACATTTGTGCAAATAAAAGGTGCAATGCCTGTTATAAACATGTTGCATATTATTTGTTAAAGGAATACTTCAAGGAAGTGCTTTTTTCAGCCTAGTCTCTTTGTAAGGCATCTGTAGCATAAAGTCCATTATCACAGATAATTTCCCCCCAAAATGACCATGGATTCTGTCTGCCCTTATAACACCAGGCAACAAAAATGTGTTTCATTACATTTTGTAGTGTTTCTTATACAATCTCGGCACACTGCTTTTGGTCGTAAAGTTTATTTTCATGTAGCTTCAAGGGTTTAGTTAGAAACGTCATTTTTAGAAAAAACTAAACTTGGCGTCTTGGCTGACATGGTCTTTTGTTATACTTATAACTTTGAGCTTTGAGGGTTATTTACATCGTTACTTTATTTGTGCATGCAAAATAAACGTTGTTGCTACCAGTGGTGTTAATATTTTGCAGATTCCATGCATGCTGGTGAAAGCGGATTGCTTGTATATGCTAAATATACATAAAAAAAACATCTCTAGAACCATTGAATGTAGGAATAAACGGATGTGATTTTCTGAATCAGCGTGCAAGACTTGACAAAGAAGCATCAAAAATTGCAATGAAACAAAACCTTTCATAAAAATGTGTTACCCAGTGTAATAAAAGATGGTGGGTGGATACTTCCAAGGGTTGCCTATGGGACTGGAGCTGCCCACAACAGAGACTGGGTTGAAAAAACACTAATTGTTCAAATAGTGTTTAAATATGTCACGTATATAGTTGTCTCATTTACTCTACTTAAAGCAACACACACACACATTAGGTGGAATAACTGTAAAGATCTCTCCAGTAAATGAGAAATAAACTGCCAATACACTGTGTCGTATTCATTGTCATCAGCAATGACAGTAATATTTAAACAACTCTTTGATCTTTATGCATTCTTGGCTATGATTAAATGAGCAAGAGGGCATCTGTGTGGAAGCAATAAAAGAACATGAATGTGTTGAGAGAAAAGTTGAAAACTTTATTTCTCTTTCCAAAAGGTGTTAAGCATTTGAACTTTACCTTCGGCTATTTACGTATGAGAAGCCTGGGAGTGTAAATCGAAGTAGAAAAGTTCACAATCAGCTCCTTATAAGAATACAAAGGGATTTACAAAGGGCACTAATCAAGTACAAACACATGAGACTTGAATAAAACAGTGACAGTACTTTACCTCTACCTTTTTTCCTCAGCATCTGTGATTAAAATATAGATTGATGTCAGTCTGCTCTCTATCAGCAGTTAGGCAATTTATTTTTTGCCCATAGTGAGACAGTTAATAAAAATTTAACTTCAGCTAAACAAACAAAAACAACAGCCATTTACAAAATTAATGTGTCTTTAAGCCCCTTAAATGTGTAACTGATACATTTTCTTTTCTTCAGTTGTCCCACGGTGCAGATCACATGACCTCGTAGCCACTGCGTATGCCCCTCATCAACATACAGGCAAACACCAGACCCAGGACCTACAGAGCAGAGAGAATAGAATGAGAAACCGACTGCAGTAACTGGCTTCCTATTAATGCGTAGAATAACATGATGAACCGAGCTCATATGAATTGAGGAACTTGACCTACCTCTATGAAGGCTATGACCAGAGCTGCTACTGCAATCCACTGAGTGTTGTTCTTCATTATATTCTCAAGAGCAGTCTGACAACCCTACAGGTCAAACACAGACCAAGCAGTTATCACCCAACATACTCACAGTTAAAAAGTCTACATAGAACATACCTGTAATCCCTAACCCTAAATAAAATAAGGACCTGGATGCTGGAAAACAAGTGTTTGGTATAAACATTTTCCCATTTTCTTTATACTGCTGTCATAGATGCCTTTTCAAACTCAGTGAGCCAGCAAATACTGTCATTAATATTTAATAACAATCTCAATGATTGTGTGTGTATGTGTTTGGATGGGGCCGTCCAAGTGAATTAACGTGTCGTCATAACTCTCATTATGGTGGCGAACCAGTAAACGGGTCCTGTTTGGGGGACAATGAGTAGAGACACGAGGGAAATGGACCTAACGAAGTGGCTAGTGTGTGTGTCAGAGATATACATTCACGACTGAAACTATTGCAAATGAACAAAAAAGTCTCAGCTACAGCATCCTGTACTGTGTAAAGAACAGCCATGAATTTATAATTGTTTGACACCATACAACTTTATATGTAACTATATTTCCATAAGATAATTTGACGTGAGATTGCACGGTTGCTATAAAAGCAGTGTTTGTAGGCACTCAAACATTGGTTTTATGGGCAAAAATGATTGAAACAGCAGAGAAATAAGTCAGCTTGAGCAAAAAACACCTGCTTCAGTTAGACCCTCAAACCTCCGCAATCACACTAATGATTCATCTTGTTTGCTCGTGGCTCGTTATGACAGAAAGACAGAAACAAATGGGAGTCTTTTTCTCCCGAGACGCTTTGCTTAGTTCAGAAATTTTACACATGAAAAGGTGCCGCAGATCGTACCTCCACATAGATCTTGTTGCTGTTGTTCATGGCTTGCGAACCACAGTTGGCAGTGACGTTTTTGCAGCAGGAGTCTGGGACAGAGATGCCATCTGGTTTGTAGTTTGCCCAGTCAGAGGAGTTTTGTGCTCCACAGCATTTCAGCTACACACATAGAAAAGAAAATAGTGGATTTTTTTAGTGGAAGGTTTTCTGGATGCTTGAGAAAGCTGATGGAAGTACTGTATCCATTGTTTTAGTGAACTGATCCAAGCCTACAGAATGCTAGCGATTCAGCAGGTAGTTTAAATCAGTCTATACTTATAATTTTAATGGTTATGATGATGTTTCAAGAAAATGTTGGGAAATATAATCGTAATTATTACTGTGCTTTGACACAATGACACAATGCTACAGTAAATGCTTCTCTGCAGCCTACTGTGGACAAGTACTTAAACCACACTGTATGTTATAATAATCAATCTATTGTTTAGTGTTATAATCATAGTGTTTGATGTAGTATTAGTATTTGGTATTACGGATGTAACATTGCATCAAAAATGATAACAATGCAAATACATTACGGGGAATGAGCATTCTGCCTATTACGAAATCTGATGCAATTGCTATGTTTGAGCAGTCATATCTTCATTTCAGCTCTTCATTTGTGTACATCAGACTCGGGTAAAATGAAGCTCAGATGCTTGAGGATTTCATACCTATGCAGACTCTACCCAGTATCACAAATAAAAGCAAATCATGGGCTATAACTCTATTTGCTATAAGTGTTTTCTGAATGTGGCACTACCAGTCTGTTCCAATTTAACAGATGTTAGAACAATAAATATTGTGATGCATATCGTGGCTCCTGAATATTTATGATGCATTGCTATACTACCATTTTGCCACATCACGTATCTTTAATGAAAAGTATTCATTAACTATTCCAGTTCATGTGATCTGATTTTCTCTGTTCTTTGTACTTTGGAGCTGGATTAGTTTTACCTGGAGAGCCACTTTACTTAATGTGATAATCAGTGAATATAATCCAGTAGGAATCTGAAACGTCTATAGTTTTGAACAATAATAGTCTTAGTCCTGCATTAATAATTCCAGGCTTAGAGACCTATAATTTGCTGAACCTAGAAATTTCAGGATATTACATTAAAAAAATTATATGATCTAAATCAGCCATTCAAATCCTTTACAAGTGACACAACAGAGCCCCCTCCTGTAAAACGAATCCAGCTCCAATAGTGCTTCAAAAGCTTGTTCAAGGGAAAGAACAGCTCTTTAAAACATTATAGTGGAGGGTAGGGCCTTGTTTTAAGACTATATGGTTTGATGACAGTGAGCAGGATGTGAATGTCGACAGATGGTACTAGACAAACACAGAACCTTGAGAGGTACACAGCTCCTGAGTAAACCTGGGAGTGACCATTGAGGGTTTTTTTTTTTTTGCACTTTGTTTTTCGGCACTGGTGTGGCTTAAAACAGGATAATCCGAGTGTACTAACACTTTGAAGACAATGTAAGATAAGAGAAGAGCCTTTGGAGGAGGCCAAACAAATGCAAAGTGTTCAATCAAACCAAAGATCTGATTTGTGTTTGTTGGGACGATGAGAAGCACTAACTTCTTCCTGAATTTTGTCCAGGCCCTTGCGGTAATCCTCGGTCCCGTTCTTGTACTGACTGATCATGTCCTTGAGACCGGCATCCACCAGGCCGTTCAGCTGGAGGACAAAGCAGAAAACCGTCAGCTGTGTTGAGGTTAAGGTACACTGATTAATGATCAATTCCGTTTTGTGAAATGAATCCTATTTGGATCTCTTAATTTGACTCAAAAAATATATCAAGCCCCCCTTACTAAAGTAAACAAGGCATTGAATGGACTTGTACGTACTTCACACATGCATCATCTGCATGTGAATAAAACATAACAGTCAATATATCATAACTATTTCCACACGTAAAGAAACAAAGACAATTTTATGATGTCATTTTTAGGTTTAAATAATAAATCCAGTAAGCTCAAGGCATTACTTTTTTCCGGTTTAGGCCTGTGTTAAATATCTCCTCACCTTGTCTCTGAAGACATAAGCGGCGATGGCTGTTGCGATTTCAACAATGATGATGAGCGAGAGCAGGATGGCAAACTGAGGAAAAAAAACGGGTGATAAAAAGATAATTTAATCCACATGGTCACATGACTGCAAAAACACAAACTATGTCATTGTTTTCCACCCCTCTCAGATTGCAGAAGACCACTGTCCTTTTAGTGAACTGAAAACTAGAAACAAGACATGTGTTCTCAGTATCTGGTTGAACCAGTGTGTTGAGATCTTACATACCGCTTAGTCATAGTGCACTGAGAACATGTGACAGAAGGGTTTTGCCTGTTCACATGTTGTGGTATACAACATTGCAAGCCCAACGGTGCATTTCTAACACTGCGTACACCAAGAGAATGTGGTTAAAATGTCTCGCTGTCAGAGAAGCTGTATTACACAGCTCAGTTTTCAACCTAACGTCAGAGTGTGTGGGTTACTTCAATGTGTTTTTTATTGCGAATGTGCACCAACTGTTAGATAGATGGATAATTAGATGTTGGATAAATTAAAATAGTTCTTTTACCGTGTAATCAAGCACACCATTATCATGGCGAAAAAGTTGTTACTGTTGTTTCAAACCTTAGTTTGATGTACTTGCAGCAACATAGACCAGTACGTAGCATT
The DNA here is from genome assembly GCA_037974405.1 of Brachyalestes nurse. NCBI lineage: Eukaryota > Metazoa > Chordata > Actinopteri > Characiformes > Alestidae > Brachyalestes > Brachyalestes nurse. The sequence continues at coordinate 29,904,134 of JBBPCY010000136.1, read as the reverse complement.
TGAAACTAGTAATTTACCATTATGTAGCAGCACTAAACCAACTATGAGCAGTTTTGCCATTTCCCATTTGACTGAATGCTAACATTTCTGTAAAGCTTGTCCAACCTAGCAACCGTTACTAGGGAAGAACACATTTGTGGACAGCACTTGGATCAAGTGTGAACGTATGAGTGGTTACCATGGTGACCATGCAGTAGTTCTCCTTCCAGGCTCCACAGCAGCCGAAGAAGGCGATGAAGAAGATGATGACCCCGATGATGATAAAAACGAGTGGGGCTGCGGAGCCAGACGCCCCTTGAATCACGGGTGTGTTGTGGAGAGCCACCTGTACCAGTACTCCCAGTACAATCAGAGCCAGGCCACATAGCTGGAAAAGAGAAAGAGAGAAGATAGCAAGGAGCAATGTGTTAAAAAACGTAATGATTTAAGGACTTAACTAGGGGTAGGATGGTATGAAAATTTCTCATGATTTCCAAAATGATCGGTTTTCGGGATACTATTCCTGCATGCTGATAATGTTCACACGGCACGAATATACCAAAGCACTCATTTTACCAAAGGATTCAAAAAAGCTCTCATATTGCTTTACAACACCTTTATATCCAATATTTTTTTCAAGCAACTAAATAAATACATCAGAAATTACTACCAGCACTATTATAACTGTGTGAGCAATGCAGCAATAGAACAGTGTACATATCAGAAAACTTTATATCTATCTATGAACTATGCAAATATCTATCAACTATGCATATATTACATATATTACAAATGCAAACGTATCAAAAAGTCTATCACATGTTAACAAAACCTTTTGTTTTGAAAGTTATTCTATATTATATAGACAAAAGTAATGAGACGCCTGCTGTTAAAAAAACACCTTATTTGTTTCAAGTGTTTTTAAACCAAATGTTATTTCACTGTGGTTCATATAGCAGTACTTGAACTTTTGAATTCATTATTTAATTTTGTGTATAACTATATGATTAATATACATATATACACACACACACACACACACACTGAGTACAATTACATACTGCACACATGTAACTACATTTAACAAGAATACTGTAACCGTAGTCTATTTACTTCCATCATGACTTAAACATTCTATTACTAATTGTCAGTTTGAAAAAAAGGACAGAGCTTAAGTTGAAAGTATCTACATTTAAACACACTCAAGCATACAAAAGTAAATGTTTAAAGACGCAACAGGTTTTCTGTGTTTGTTGGTGAGAGATGCTCTGGCGTGTGGTGCAGTGACTAATCGGCATAACTGGTCCTCTCACAAAAACAAACGACCGCAGTTGAGGGTAGTTTTACATTAACAGATGTGTTTCCTTGTATTAGGGTTGGATGTGTAACGAGGACTCTGAGATGTGTAACAACACCTTTGAAGGCCTACATGAAATTGTAAGAAGGACGTTTTTCCTCTTAGAATTGTAACTTTGTATTTGTGAACTCAAATAGAAATCTTCCCAAATAATATTAATGTATCATAATGTATCATCCAATCACTCAAGCATTTTTCACCCTTGTGGATTGTCTACTGCTATGACAGCAATTATATCCAGTTATTATAATTAATAAACCCTGAAATGGCAGTTATTATTAAAGCAACACAAGAGGGAGGGCAGTAGCACAAATAACACCTCGGCTGTTACACCTCACATTCAGCTGCAGATACGAGTGCTGTAGATCATCACAGCTGTGACGTTATCAATGGTGGTGCATGACCTTAAGTGTTCTTTTGCAACACTGAAGTCCCTTATTTTGTACCATCTGTGCTTTATAGTTATTCTTTATGTGAAAAGTAGAGCATTTTGTGCTATGGACAGCCATAAAACTTCAGTAATGTCAAATTTAGCTCAGTTTTTACTGTTTTTACCAGATTTACCTGAACGTGGTTTTGTTCAGTGGGTCAGTAAGAGGTTTTACAGTCCGTCCTGTTTATTGATTATTTTGTTTCTTGTGGTCTGCAAGTTGTTTAACGCTAAGTTAGTCATTCTGACGTCACAGCTGCCTACCAGAGTATTTACGTGCTGGCAGCGTTCAGAATCTGATACAGACTTTCTTCAGAATCTGGCCAAACAGGCCACAGTGTTAAAAGGAATCTTACACAACCTATTAAAAGGTGTCAATTTTCTGTTTTGTTTTGCACTAAAATGGAAAATTACCTGAGTTTACTGCCGTTCAAGGCAAATCTAACTGAAACATAGACATTTGTAGCCAATACCTTCCCATCTTGGTGCTTTTTTGATCCTGTTTGTGACATCAAATTTTACTTAATTGGAAGAATCATAATCCTCCATTTGTTCTGGATCAAGCATTCCTTATAATTTATGCATTAGAGAAGACACTTAGAAGTACATTTGGTCACTTTAACAAGGTTTGCCAGCTCTTAATGCTGTCTGTGGGGTCTGAGCACCCCACCCTACCAGTGTTGCATTTCTGTCTCCTATTTACTCAATTAATGACCATATTTTACTTTCAGTTTTTCTACATTTAATCACAGATATGTATGTGTGTGTGCGTGCGTGCGTGTGTGTCTATGGGGCAGGGGTGGGGTTGGGTTGTTAGGCTTGTTGGGATTTGTTTTTTGCTTATTCTTTTTCTGTTCTTGTCTGTTATGGACAATCTTCTAAATCCATATGAAGCTCTGATTATTAAAAAATCTAAGAAAAAAATAATAAAAAATAAAACTGACATTTGAAACTTGAGTCATTCTTTGCTTCTTATATTGCTGTTTTACAGAGAATGCAGTAAGTCCTTTCATTCTAAATCTATTGTTTTTAGCGACTTGGTGCATTAATATAATAATTAATGTGTCGTATCGAGTATTTTACAATGGCTTTGAAAAACCAGCTAAGCAAAATACAGCTCAGCTTATCCACTTTATAATGGGTTTTATATAACAGTAGGTCATTAAAACATTATATTGTTGAGAGAAAACACGATGAGGTCATGTGAAACAACGGCGACTCCACATCTGTGCCTCTGCTGGTTAATCATTAAACAGAAGCTCACTACAGAAAGCAAAAGGAAGCGTTTCCTTAAGGGTTAAAGAGGAATGCGTGTGATGTGGTGATGAGAAACTCGCTGTACAGCCGAGTCATTTGTTTATCAAACAGGACTGTTTGCCTTCACTAATCGAATGTGGCATTCAAACACCCGCATATATTCCAAAAGCATTTTGTCAGTCAACCGCATCCACCTTCTGAGAATCCAGAGCGTCAGGTAATGTAGGCCATGCTGAGCATTTCATAACACAGGTGCTGAAGTTCACCTAAACCTTCTGACACATACATGTTCTTATTTTAGAAGGCAAAACAAAAACTACAGGAGCGGCTGACGTCCACTAAACTGGATTTCAGAAATATATGAACTTGACTCTTAAGCACATTCACACACTGCACTGTAGGAGAGGGTTTACTGATTAATTCAAGGATTAATTCAAGATTAATCCAGTAGTCTGAGCATGTATGTGTTTAGAGACTTTAATAATAATAATAATAATAATACATACCCTGGGAGTACGACTGGGAGTGCAAGAAAAAACAAGCAATACAATCAAGAGACAATTGTGAACTTCGTACGGTTTGATGGTTGGGTCAAACTGTGCGGTGGTGGTGGCCTAGTGGGTAGGATACTTGCCTCTGGACCAAGAGGTCATGGGTTCAAATCCTACCTTCAGTACACCACCACTGAGTTCCTGAGGAAGACCCTTAACCACAAGTTACTCCAGGGAGACTGCCCCCCCTGTAGTTAGGGAATGGAAGTCGCTTTGGATAAAAGCGTCTGATAAATGCAGTAAATGTAAATTTATTCTGTTCTATACTTTAAGTAAACACCCTCTCCAGTGGTGCACTGTAGGAGGGGGTGGGCAGTGATGAAAACACTGAAAAAAAAGGTATAGAGTGTCTATTAGCAGCTATGCACTACCGACACATTAACAGGTAGATGATTAGATAAGCCCATATTATACCTATATCTTATTTTATTAATGTTATTAATAATCAGTCAGTTTGGTCATTTACAATTTTACCTTAATTTGATCTGATCCTGTTCTTCAGTTTGAATTTTAAACAAAACAAAAAAACATATTTAAATGACCTTTTTCCAACATTTCTCATTCCTGCTTTTGTTACTGAGCTCTGTTCTGATTGGCTGCCCCCTGTGTCTCAATGCAAAAGCAGTCCAGGTTGAAGGGACAGAGATAATCTGCTGTAAGAGACAGATGTGTTTTGAAACTTAGAGGGCCCATTTAATGTAGAACTGAATTTTCTTCACTGGTCTGTAATAAAATAAATAAATGCAATATATAAACACTTGCGGTTTCTAAAACACATTTACATCCCAGCTCATACGGCCCATAAACAGAGACTAACCAGCAAAAGCAGCCCGTTTCTGCAGCAAAAGCAGCCCGATTTGGATTCGTTGTGTCTGTGATGTCGAGAAAACCATAATATTTACGTAGGTCCACCTGTTCAGCCAACAGCAGAACAGAGCTCATTTACATTTACCAGTCTTGAAGGCACAGTAATAAAAACTACGCTACTATTATACTATGATACTAAAAAGCCTGTTCAATCTGAATAAAGAGAGGCTGGAAAAGTATGACTGTTAGGTATCACAAATTGAAGGTGGACTGCAGAGGGAAAATAAAGCACAAAAATCAGGATATGGGCCCTTTAACAATGTTTAGTGGCATGTTAAACTTCTTTTTCTCCAAAACTGAGGAAATGTGCTTTCACGTGATATTAGATAAGTAACCTTATTTCATGTTCTGTGATGGTATTTTTTTCCATCACTCGCCTCACTGAACTGTTCTGCTTCACTTTTTCTTTTATTGTCTCAGTGAGTAAAAATAGTCCCCTAGTTTTTATCTTATCTGTTCCAAAACCGGATGGAGAAAGAATTCCCCTGCTCACACAAACCCCTTCAATCTAGTGAAGTGCACCAAGAGTCCAGATGTGGGAAATAACCTTACAATGACATTTATACTATATATTTGGAGAATATCATATTTCTACTTACAGTTCATGTTTCTAAATTTCATTTCAGCTGTTAACTTTCATTTAGAAATTCATTTGTAGTCGTTAATAATCAAGAATAAACAAATGAGTTCTTATTCTTCTGGTAGAAGTTCCACTGCAGTTCTGTGAGTAAGGTTTTTTTTTTTACCAGACACTTTCAGTACTTCTACTCAAGTTGTAACTTAGACTTTGTTTCCTTCTATCTGAATCTTTATTACACTAAAAACAAAAATATTTTACTTGAACTGCTGGAGATGCAGTTTTCTTCAGTAAAACTCTCTTTCTGCACTTATTTGCCAAAGGTGTTGTGAATGATATCCCCATTTACTTGGAGGTAAATATACACACCACTTAAAGGATGTAGACAGGAATGTTCTGTCAGACACACCTAACCACACTGTGGACTGCCCGGATAAGTGCGTCAGAAGACTGTAAATGCCAAGTGTACTGAAAAAGCTACTGAATTTGCCTGATTCACATTAATAAAATACATATCTACACTATTACGGTTACAGAAACACATCAACACATGCGCAAGTGAATCGAAAGAGAAACTGCGGAAATGCTGAATTTGATTAACATTTTATGCATGAAAATATTCAAATGTCAAATTTTGAGTTTTGCAAATCTCAACATCTGAAATTTAACTTCACTTTCTATCCTAATCAAATCCATTACTGTCCAAATTTCCATTAATATATAGTCTGAATCTGAAGAAATACAGACCCTTTCCAAAAAATTAGAATATCATGGAAAAGCTGATTTATTTCCATAATTCCATTCAAAACGTTACACTTTCTTAGATTATAAATTCAGGGCCGACAACTTAAACGATTTCAAGTACTTAGTTGTTTGTTTGTGCATAATTTGGGATTCCAGCTCATAAAAACCACAAAAACAG
>JBBPCY010000136.1:29857409-29895228 GCA_037974405.1 Brachyalestes nurse | reverse complement strand
ATAATATGAGAGTAAAGTGAATATAATATGAGAGTAAAGTGAATATAATATGAGAGTAAAGTGAATATAATCTGTGAACCGTGGCATTGAGGCAGTCAGCCTGTGGCATTGCCTGGGAGTTCTGGAAGCCGAGATTGCCTTGATGCTTGCTGTCAGCTCTTCTTTGTTTTTGTGTCTGGTGGACCTCATTTTCCTCTTGATAAAACCCCATAGATTCTCAATGGGGTTCAGGTCCGGCGAGTTGTCTGGCCAGTCAAGCACTGTGATAGCATGGCCATCAAACCAGGCTGGGCTGATGTCTTCACTGTATTCTAATTTTTTGAATTTCTGTTTTCATTGGTTTTATGAGCTGGAAGCCCAAATTATGTACAAATAAACAACTAAGTACTTGAAATCGTTTAAGTTGTCTGCCCTGAATCTATAATCAATGAAAGTGTAACGTTTTGAATGGAATTATGGAAATGAATCAACTTTTCCATGATATTCTAATTTTTTGGAAAGGGTCTGTATATAAAGCTAAAACGAGGGATTTTTTAATGACTTAACTTATCCTGAACTTAGCCTTGAGGATATATAAACAAAATGATTCAATTGGGTATCTTTAGATGTTTAAGTGTAACTCTAAAAGCAGTCAAAAGGAGTTTGGAGGTGGTTTTCCTGTCGTACTAAATGTAATTGTTGGGCCTGAATGGGTTCATCTTCTGAAAGTGAGTAAAATAAGTTGTAATAGATTTCGAAGACAAACAAGAACGCACGATGCTACTAGTCTACATCCGTAGCCTTCATGTCCTTGTCTGAGTCTCTTACATACAGGGCCACACCAGTGTAAATATTTGAGGGCTGAATGAGTGGCAGCAGGTACCTGCATGGAAAGGAGAAGGGAAAGAGTGAAGGAGGGGAAAGATACGGCAGAACGTGTGCACGGAGAAAGAGCTTTCGCCACAAAGCCTACAGATCTTTCCAGACGTGGCTGAATAGCTCTGAGGATTTGTGTTTCTCTTGCCAAGCTCTGTCCCTCTCAGTGAGAGGCTTTTTCCCCTCCAGGCATTTTTATCTGCAAGCGCTGTCTGGGGGCAACTGTTGATCCTCACATGACAAAGTCACATGACATGATCATAACACCTTAGGAAACTTAGTCATGAGGTTACACAGCACACTCACCCACTCACATTCAGGCCCTGCCAGTCGGAAAGACAGACGCTTCCTCTAATCAGGCACAACATCCTCTGCTCCGGTTCCCAACCGAATAACAGACTGTGCTATTAAACTACTATAAAAAATAAACATTTTAAAAAAAGAACAGAAAAAGACTGTAAAATGTAAGTAATAATAGGATTCTGGATGCGTCACTAGCACTTAGCACAATCTTTACAAACTCAGACTCTACTGTACCGAGGTTGGCCATACTGGGGCCCCACTGGGCAAAAGCTGTAATGTAAATGTAAATGTTATAACTATGCTTGTAAAGTTTATTTCTAAACTAAACAAACTAAAGCTGTAGGAAGAAACCATAGATTGGTAAGGAACCTTTACATTATGTGACTTTGTGAGAGATCACCTCTCTTACATACTACAATAGTCTCTTTTACCACATTTCTCAAATAACCCTTTATTGTGTATTAATATGCTGTTGTGTCTTTAGCCCTCGACTCTACACAGAAATAGCATTTTGACCTATTAAAACATTTGCGTCCGTCTGTATTATATTCTTAATGAATGAAATGAGAAAAAAAGATGTATGCAGTATAACGTAATTCATGGCTATACTTCAGAATCACAATCAGAATCTGAAAACGTTATTATTACCAAAGGAAAGCGTTTCAAAGCTGAAAAAAACACTTAATCCAGAATCACAATGACACTGTACAACCCTGAGCTCCTCTAAATGAGAGAGTGTCAGTCTTAAACTATTGTCGTGTCTTATTGGCCCTGGTTCACCACAGAAACTGCACTCTAACCTTCTAACCTTTTAAAATGTTTAGCCCCGCCTGTATTGCATTTTTCAATTAAATGAGAAAAGATTATAATAAAAAAATACGTAAAAACTGTATGTAGCATAATAGTATTGCTTGATAAAACAAAGACAAAAAAAATACTTAATCCAAAAAAATGACACTAAAAGACTCTGATCTCTCCTAAATGAGAGTATCAACCTTGAACTATTTCATAAAGTAAGGTCAGATGTTAGTTCCCCAGATGTGGAAACATGCCCACATCCAGCGGAAGTTTCACAGCTTAGGCCTAAGCTATGAGTGCGTGTGTGTATGTGTGAGTGTGTGTGTGTGTATGTGTGAGTGTGTGTGTGTGTATGTGTGTGTATGTGTAAGTATGAGTACACGCAGTTTATGTCTCAGCTGACTAGAGCTCCTACAAACGGCCATTGACGGAGAAGGCCAAGCCGTATCGGTGAGTGATGTCATCCGAGGATTTCTGCTTTTAATAAGAAGAAAGTGTTCTCTGGAAACTTGGGCTCAGGCCACATTTTAAAAAAGGGGGGCAGTTTGTTGAGAAAAATGGTGCAAGACTGTGCGACATCAACACCCACAGTGCAGAAGAATCATGAGACAGGAAAGACTTTTTTAGGCAAGGTGTCATCTTTCACTGTGTACATGGTTAGAGGGGGAGGGTGTGTGGTTGTGGTGGTGGTGCTGGTGGGGGGGCGGGGGGTTGCTTCAGATGCACACAAAAGCGGTTTTAATGAGCTGGTCCATGCTTTTATAGTACACATCAACTCTTAAAAGAACAGATGGTATTTTGAGCGGTTAGCACTTCTGTTGGAACATGTACTGCATTGTCTGAAATTTCTCATTGTAGCCCTTTCTACAGGTCAGAACAAGCTGATGGAGCTTTGCTGATGTACAGTATACAGTAACTAGACTTGAAGAGGGTAATGGTAACACACATGGTAACAGACCATTAACACTCACTGCTGGTCCTACAGACCATGGTTGTCATGATACCAGAGTTGTTATTTCCATACCGATACTAAGTGTAGTACGATAGTGTCTATCGCAACTAATTAAATAAGTAAGTAAATGAATAAATAAACACAAAAGTGTTTCATATTACATGTTTCAAGCTGGTCATCTGATTTTTTTGTTCAGTCCTTTTAATCAATACAAAAATTGTAATCTAATCTCCTATAATAAGTCATTAATAGAGTTATTATCATTCACTACAACTACTACGAAAAACTAGCAGTGAAAAATGTCTGATGTTAAATGAAAAGATAAAAAACAAACAATTATCAAAACTATAATAGCTACTCATCAGAACAATATTACCTACAGCACCTTCATGGTAGATTAAAAAAACCTCAATTTTCATGTTCTCTGTATATTTTGATACTCATTTATCACATAGGACATAACTGCTTATTAGAGGCTTTGGATACTTGTTTATATTTTTAGATGAGTTCCATAAAATCACTCTTAAAAACAATAAAATCCGTAGGGCTGGGGCCACTTACTGATATATTGATCATTATAAATCTGATGGCCACTTATAGGTGTGAAAACGATCAAATGTGTAACTTGAGTGACACACAGCGGAGTGTCGGTTTGAGTGAAACTGTCATCTGAGAGAAAACTTTCAGTGCTTGTTTATATTTTAATGAAGTCGTTTCAGTCTTTTTTGGGGTTTAATACTGAAACCTCCACTAAACACTGGGAATATAAGAAGATGACACAGAGGAAGTAGATTTTTCTTCTCATCCAATTATCTAAAGCTTTCTTCCCAAGGCTGCTCAAAAGAAACGTTCCAATGTGAAAAGTCCAAAGCAAAATTACACTCCCCGCTTTCTTACTACTCACTATTATTTCTTATAAAAGTGATACCAAAACTTTTATATCCATTACTGAATATATCCATTACTGAACTCCTAAAACTGGAACTACTCTGAAAATCAAAACAAACCAAATAACAAAAGCTACTGAAAATGTGAAAACTAAACTATCACAAAACAGAACCTCACTCAGCAGACTCTTAAGAAAAGATGGGCAGTGTCATGGAGAGCCTAGCATTCACCACACTGTTTCAAATAAACACTAAATAAGTCACACTTTATGTTGGTAGTTTTTAGAAGCAGAAGGTACGTGCTACTGAATAAATCTTCACCTCTATACGATGCGTAATACACACATAAACTGATTCAAACCAGTTTATGAATCACCAATGGGTTCCTAATACTTTAATTACTATAGATTTTCTATTTAATGTGGCTGTGGCTTCACACTCTCATATCTCATTTAAAATATTTAATTAAAGAAGCATCCAGGGAAAGGTTCGTCTTATGGCCTCACTCTTAAAAACACTGACACCTGTGTTTTAAAGAAGGTACCGAACGTACGCGAACAGTGAATTCAAAAGAGTACTGAACTATCCATTTATATACTGGTTACTTAGCATTGACTGGACGTACTGGAGTAGATGTCTGTAAAACGTCTGGTTTTGGAAAGAAAGATTAAAGCTAAAGCTGTTCAGTAGTACTGGGCCTATAAGGAGTCATGAATCTGAAAGATCAGCCACAATAGAAATACCTGTATTTCCTGTAGTGGAAATACAGAAATTGACTGTGTATAAAAGCATTTAACAGTCAATTGAGGACATACTTTATCTCAGTACATTAATTCAATTAATTTCACTTGTAAAACATGGAGGGAGACACAAAACAAGTGGTTTAAATCTAAGCTGAAGACACACCCGTACAAAAGTGTAAGTGTAAAGGTCTGTTTGTCATATGTGAACACACCACAGCACACAGTATGAACAGTGTGAAATTCTTCCTATGTATTTAACCCATTCACCGAGTGAAGCAGCGGGCAGCCAGGAACACAGCGCCCGGGAAGCAGTGTGTGGAAATTCTACCTTGCTCAAGGGTACCTCAGTGGTGTCACTGGCAGTCCTGGGATTCAAACCCACACCCTTCTGAAGGCGCTTAATCAGTACACTTCACTTCCTTCAGCAGTTTGATCTGTTCTTCTTTGTTTATTTTATATAAGAATGTGATGTAACTGAGCTGAAAACATCAAAATTGTTTATCAGTGTAGCTTATAAACTTCATAACTACATTTTTGACCAGGCAAAGCCTGAAAAAGCCATTGTCAAAATGAATCGTCTGCAAGACACTCCTAAGAATGATTGTCATGAGTTACTCAAGACCATAAATATTTCACAATGAAGCTAAAAGACGTGTGAAAATGTGAATAGCCAGAAGAAACCCTAAAGGAAGTTGACATTAACGTAGTCGTGAGTAGTACTGAGTCAAGACCTGTGACTAATCATGCCACGAGGTGACATGGTTGGAGGCACTTACCCAGAAGATAAAGTTAAAGAAAAACAGCAGGAATTTCACACACTTCATTCCACCCTCCACAGCCATGGTGCTTCAGTCTGAAAACAAAAGTTAAAGCAAAACATATTAATTACAGTCAAACATTTCAGTTCCGTAAAGAAATCTGAGTGTGTGACATGGCAAAAAATGTAGTTCTGTGATATTTGACACCACCTCGATCAGGGTATTTCAGTTTTCAAAGGTTTGTAAACAAGTTGGAACTGACGATATGCACGCACTGGCAGTGCTGAATAAAAAAGGGTTAAAAACTATTAACTAAGTATTTTTATTCAGTAGGACAAATCAAACTATTCAGTAAAAATAGAAGTAAGTCAATGAATTTAGTTCCTCATTATTGCAGTTTTTTTGTTTACAGGTTCACTGCTATAGATCTATGTTTTGATAAAGGCACAGTTGGCCAATATTGCAACCTGCTTAGGAAACCAAACTGTGGCGTAAATTATTGCGCTAATATCAACCCACTGTTATCCACTGCGACAACTTCAGGATGAACAGCAAGAAACCACAAAGCCCCTAAATTGCCCACTAAAAATTCCATCTTGTCACACCTTTGGGCTTCCATGTTTTGTTTTTGGCCCAGTACAGGACCATCCTCTTCCACTCACAACACTCAGTCAATAAAGACTTCTAGAGTATGCTGAAGCTCAAAAAATTGTTTCTATGACTAAAAAAGCATAAAGACCTCAGGAATAAAGCAGTCATGATCACATGATTTAAAAATCAGCAATAAAAAAATGACACTCTCAATGAATCACCAATGATCTGGTGCCAAGTTGTATGATCACACATTTTAAATTGTCTTTTTAGCCTAGAGTAGGAACCCTTTATATATTTTATATTGTTCTTATCTCTGTGCAGTGATAACAGAAGCCATTTCCTCTGGGGCCAATACTGCTTTCTCATTCTGATGTTTTTTGGAAAACACTGTGTTTTAATATATTTACAGTCATGTCTTTCTAGTTGTTTACATGTTTTTTTCCTCTTTGTAAAACTACATTACTGTTAAAGTCACTTCTTACTGATTGCCTTCTAAACAGCTGATTAAAAACAGCGAAAATTATTGGTAGATTATTTTATTATAATGAATAACCACAGCTCTACACATCATTAGAAATAAATACTTTAAAATAGAAAACCTGGAACATGTTATTGTCTTCTGATTTATTTCTAATTAACCCAGTATCACCAGAGCTCAAGGGTTATATCATACTGGGTTAATTAGAAAAAAAGCAGAAACATAACACACCCTTAGTACAGGTAAAAAAAAAAAAAAAAGTAGGTCAGAAACGCAAAGGGCGACATGCACCATGATCAACCAAGGAATGAAAGTGAGGGTCCATGGTAGAACTAATAGTTCACTTTTTTAGGATTGAGTTCTTTCTACGACAATGACTTTAAAAGGTTATTGTCTTTCAGTAAAGTTCTCATTTAGAGAAATAAACCCCTTTCTGCCTGCTCATCAGGGTTATGAACAAAGGCATTAATTATATACAGAGGTTCACGAGGGCAAACAAAGCTGAAAACCTAATGAGATCAAGGCAAATTAAGAAAGCCTGTGGTTAATAAATAACAAAACACAGCACAATCAAAGTATGCACATTAAATCACAAGGTGACCCTGTGTATGTAAGGACTCAAACTCTAAGATTGGCTTTATCCTCAAGACCGGAGCAAAGTCCAAGCCACATAAACACAGGCCTTCAACTCATTTCTCCTCATGAAAAAAATGAATTTGCCACGACCAACAACCTTTAAAAGTCTGGTCCATGTGCTCAGGCTGTGAGACTGTTATAAAAACGGGTGTGTTTATATGCAAAGAAACTTCCATTTTAACGTATGCCTTCAGAGTATTACAAAAACAAACAACAACTTTTACATATGCTCAGATATACAGATAGGAATGGAATGCAGGGTTTCCTATGATCCATTGTGTTCTTTGCTTTTACTTCCTAATTCCTTTTTTCCAGTTTAATCTCATTCTGTTGTATCGGTTCAGTTCCTGGATTGCTTTACTGCCTCTGCCTCTCCATTTTACACTTCAGTTTTGTTTCAAGTTTCAACCTTTTTCATCTAAGACCAGAAGGAACTAACATTAACAAGAATTGTGCCTTGAAACTACAGAGAGTTTGTTTGTTTTTTTTTTATAAGGTCAGGTTTTGGTAGCAACCTGAACTTCTTTCAGTTCCATAATTGCATTGAAAAGCTTTTTGTATATTATATATTCTATAATAGTGTTGTATACTGATATAACCAATCCTTTTCCAACCATGTTTTCCAAGTGGCTTCACTAGGGCTGTAACACATTTTTGGGCTAGAAGATATGTTTGTGTTAAAAATGTATACATATGTATGAATGTATACACAGAGAGACTGATTTAACTAAAAAAAAATTGTATTTACAAAACATTCATTGACTGCATTGAATAGCCTTTAATATACTCATATATTCTATATTACACGGCCATATAACCATAAAACATATTTGTAAAACATTGCAAAGCCTTAAAACAATAGAAAAATACAAATATAAATCAATAACAAAAACCTGAACATAAAATACCACATAGAATTTTAACCCAAAAAAGAAAGAAATGTCAACATCAACAGGCCACAAATGCACAATAAATTAATTAAGAAATTTAAAAGAAAATAAACCCAAAGCAAAAGAATTATGCAAATCTGACTCTGACACTCAGCACCAATTTAAAGCTTCAATTTGCTGCCAACTGTTGGTATCGTCGATTTCGATTCGATAAAGTGTGTCGGGCCCTCATTATTGTCGATACTGTGCTGAAATCGTCCCACCCGTCTGATGAACCAGAGAGAGGGGCTTTAAGTGGCGCTTTAAAACACGTCAGTCGTTTTCCACTAACATTCGTGCTTCTGTGTCGTGTTTTTTATGAGATCTACCGTCAGAAATGCAGCAATTGATGATAATCTGTACAGCGCGAAACCACGGGCTCAAAACAGCCAAACCAGCAGACTGACTCACCACGTCGAGTTTAACTCGGAGCCGCCGCCCAGTAAAACACGCTGGCTAGGAGCAGCAGGTTCCGAGCATTTCTTAGCCACATTTAGAGGCATCAGGTCCATGTGGATGCACTGAGCTACGTTAGCTTAGCTCCTCAACTTGGCCCTAAAGACACAAAGCCCCCATTCACCTCCCTAAACCAAATTACTGCTCTACGCTCTAAGCTCAATTATACTAATTCTGAACCTAATCGTTGTTTTTACGGTAAAACGAGGCCCAATTAAGTGCAATCACACAAATCAGATGAGGAATATAGCTTCTATTCTGTTAAAACAACTGTTCGTTACCAACAGTTACCACTTTCTTCGACAGTACGACGTCACAATTAAATAGAACGAAAACACACAATCGTGGAACACTCGCCTACCTTTGATGTCCGATTGAAACGCGTTCGAAACAGAACTTTCAGAAGTGATGAGTAGATAACAATCTCTACAGGATCCCTCGACTGCCGTGACAGTAATGTTAAACGTATTGTCTGAAAGTTTCGGTCCCTCCCACGTCTCTGCTCCTGCCTTCTTCTCTCAGTCCTCCTCTTTACCCTCTGCCCGCAGCTCTCGGTGTACACAGATCTTCGCCAGCTTTCTTCATGTGACCATAGCGTCATCTCACTGTTTACTTTAGTGACTAATGGAGGAGGAGGAGGAGGATGAAGGCCAGTTTTTCCCCGAATTTATCTGGCCATCTTGCTGTAGCTTCTGAAAAATTATAGATTAGCTTCTGACAGACTTGATATCTATCTGTGGCTCAGGTGTAGGGAGACATGGTGGTGTTGTGTAAGTGGGCAGTTGTCCGAACTGGAAGGTGGAATCAGAGGACATGTCCTTTTTTGCCCCTTAAAAGTGACCTATTAAAGGGAAATTCCCCCATTTTAAAAAACCATTATTCACTTATTAGGCTGTAAACAATCATTTAGAGGAGTGGCAAGTCAAGTCAAGTGGGTTTTATTGTCATTTCAGACTTATACACAATACACAGCGAAAAGAAACAGGACCATGGTGCAACACAACAGAAGAATAGAAGAAAACAGAAGACCACAAGTGCGAACAGGAGTGCAAGAACACAGGTTTTTTCACAACAGGGGTGACATGAAACCAGGGGTTTCAATACAAGTATAGGCTTTTTTCCTCACCGAAAAATACTTCTTTCGAGTATATTTCGAGTATATTTAGCATAATGGTAAAATAATGGCAAAAAAAGATTTCGCTGATCTCTCTCTTGTAAAACAATTTCCCAAGTATTTGTAGCCATTTTATGAGGTAACTTCTGATGCACTGAACACTTTGGACATCTGGTTCATAAACAATTCTGACTCATTATTTAATATCAAACAGCCCTCAGACTCTGTTTTCATCGTAATGGTTTAATTTTACAGGTTTTTGTAAAACCGTTGTAAAATGCTCCTTTTCTGTACCCAAATGCTTCATGATACAGCACATTAAGGCCTATAGTCCTCAGGAAATGATCTGCAATACGTTCTCCAATCAGTTTTGTCATATAAAACTTCATTACACACCTGAACCAGATGATCTAAGTGTGTCATAGGAGGTGAATTAAGTCCAGGTTACAAACACATGACCTCGAATATTTGGTAAAAGTGAACAAATGCAGTTAATTATTAAGTTATGTGCAGGAGCAGGAGAAGCAAAGAAAAGCAAAAACATTCAAATATAACAGGCGGTGTGAGTTTAGGACTGGGACTTCAGGTTCTTTCAGACTGAATAAAACGCACAGCTTACCACTTTTAAGACAGTTCACATGGTTCATAACACTGTAAGCAAAGCAGCCTGACACAAAGCGACAAGGTCACCAGTTGCCCTCTCCCCCTTAACACTCCAGCCAAACAGGGCCTTCTGAAAAAGCTCATTACACAGAGCTGGTGTTGTAAATTCCGGCTGGAACTACACTTCTCAGGAAAGTGGTTCTCCAGGACCTGGGGTGGTGACTGCTGCCTCAACCCAGAGGAAGTTGGTCATCTAAAAGCACACTGTGAATCTTAAAGTCAAGTAAAGGAAACTTAGATATACAAGATATACAAGATACACAAGATACACTAAATTAAACACATCAAGTAGATTTTAAAGTTCAGCAACAATCCTGAAGTCCTCTGGCAAAGTGCAGTTAATCCTCCAATCTTAAGAAAAATCAAGGAAACAAATGATTTAATTACATTTGTGTATAAGCTGCTGGCCTAAATCATCAGATACTTGCATGAAGTGACTTTGGCCAGTTAGGCGATCTCAGACAGGTTTCTGATATGCTTTGTCCCCATCACTCCAGTGCAAAACTCCCCAAACCTTAAAGAGGTACAGACAAACGTTAATTCACTTTAATTATGTTGCTGGGCTGGACTGGAACAAAAAATCTTACCGGGCATTTTGAGACCAGGCCAACCTGGGGGCGTTGGGTGATGACGGGACTCTGCGCCGGCCCAAATTTACCATCGGCCCACCGGGCAAATGCCCGATGGCCTGTCCAGCACTGCTATGTTGTGTAAATGAGGTGCTGGGAGGCTGGACCAGGGAAAGATTGTTGGCAGGGGATTTTGGAAAGGAACCCCGAGGGGAGTTCAGGAGATTTAGGAGACTCATTCTGACTCCTACAGAACTTACCAAAAGACAGGACAGTCATAGATGAAGCAGATATTACACATCTGAAAAAATACTGATTTTTTTAATTGTGAAAAGGAGTTTTTATAGGCCATGTAAATACACAAAGGTTAGGGTTAGGTTACAAATGTGGAAGATTCTGTTCAGGTTTGTGGAAGAACTTTATTCTGACCTGATTATCAAAGTCTTGGGTCTGATAATCAAAAAGGAGCAGTAATAAACTGCTGTGTTGTCCTGTTGTGTATATGATGATAAAAAAATACTGCCTGCAATTACGCAGACTACAGGTAATACTCATAACTTTTCTGCTTAAAGGTCTAAGCAGGAATGATGGGGTTTTGTCATTATGATTAGTTATACAGGGGATGGACAATAGAAGAGAATGAGAAAGATGGAAACAGACAGAGAGAGAACAGAAAAAGAGAGGAATGATAGGCTATATAGAAATAGAGAAAACAAATGAGGGAAAGAGGAGAGAGAGAGAGAGAGCAAGAGGGAGTGAGAGACTGAGAATGTGAAGATAAAAACAGATAGGAGAGAATCAGTAACAGTAAAAGTATTAACAGAATATTGAATGGTCTTTTTCAAAGTAATTTAAAATAACGCTAAAAGCACGTGCTTGGTTGTGAAGAGGACCGCATGTGCGTCTCGTTTGAAGTTTTCTTATCATATGAAACAGTGCCATGTTGTGGTCATACAAAGAACAACTTTTTTTTTAACTGAGAAATGAAGTCCAGACATTCTCCACTTGCTGGTATAGAGATGTTCATCAAAATTTGGCTTAAAGTGGCTCAAATCTTTACTCGTCTATTTTTCCTGTATTCCAATGCATCAACCACTGTAACAAGATAATGTAATTTACTTCACCTGTTTAATGTTGTGGTTGATTATTGCTGGTTTTTGTGACAAGAACAATTTATTCAAATGAGACTGTTTGTGCAGTTTAGTTTCCATATTAAGACTGTATGGCATGGGAATTGGAAGGTACATTTAGCAGTGTTTATGTACATCAGTGTTTATGTACATGTTTGTAAAACTTGTATTGTATCACATGGCCCCTTCAAGCAAGAATTCACATTAATAAAAAGAATATATCTTGGCACAGAGTTACTGGAATTTTAAAACAGTGTCTAACTTTACTGGGCAACTTAAAAGTTAACCTCTAGACCTTCCTAAGCGTTTAATGTTAAGAACAAGCAGCAACACACAAAGAAAAATGAGGGGTCAGGGGTACACGAAAACACGAGAAACTACAAAAACACAAGATGGTTCAAAGAATGACCCAAGAACAGGAGCACCATACAAACAAAGAAGAACATAAACAAGAACCAACACAAATAGAAATTACAAAAACAAGTTTTACAAAGAGCAGCAGGACAAGAGTTTCTACAATGAATCCACAAACACAGATTGAAATGCAGGGGTATAAATGATTACTAATCATTTATAACCGTAATTAAGGAAATGAGACCACCTGGGTAGGGGTGGAGACAGGATTCAGACACAAGTGAATAGGATTAGGAAGGGGGCGGGGCTAAGGAGCAGAAAACAGGGACGAGACAGAACGTTACCAAAAAAGAGAGAATGGCTGGGTTTTTAGGTAGGGAGGCCACTATGAGTAGAGAAAGGTCCTTTCCATTGATAGATGTGTAGAGGAGGACTGATAAACTGTGCAGCTACAGTGCAGCTATAGCTACAAAGTGAAGCAGTTTTGTAGGCTAGTGAACAGCAAACGAGTGTAGCCGACTGGTTCAAGTGCTCTGGTGCTGAATGAAATCACTTAAACTGTTCAAAAAACTGTTAAAACCTTTTCAACGAGCCACATTCCGTTTAATAAAGCAACAATATTTCTGATAAGACATGGATTGAGTTTATTCTTAAACGAAATACATCCACCAGTTCCACCAGTTGATAAATAACTGTAGCTAATTAGAGTTGTGAAGTTACATCTTTTTTGGTGTTAATTGTGCTTTGTTCATACAGATGCTTTAAAGTTCTACTTTTCGCACTTTACAGAAAGGAGACCGGTCTATAAATGCTATTCGAACAAAACTCTCAAACACATTTCTATTGAATAAATACATCTTGTTTGTCTCCAGTGTTTAATATACAGTTGCATGCAAAAGTTTGAGTAAGTCAAGGGACGTTTGCATTGTTTTATATTTAAAGTAAATCAATAAAAAGTAAGTTAACTTCTTCTACAGAGTGTCGTTTTATTGTAATGAACATTTATTTGTTGAATTAAACACATAGGAATGTTCCCTGTAGAGGTTGTGTACCTATTTGCACTAGGAAATCAATAAAACACAATTTGCCTGGGGTTTGCCAAATGTTTGCATACACCTGTATCTAACATAATTAACAGATCTACTGTCTGGCAGCGTGTTGCACTATGACTGTAATGTAAAGTGCTATATAAATAAAATTATTATTATTATTATTATTATTATTATGCCGTATGGCATGTGGTTATAATGTGTACAGCTGTGTCCTTCTTTAACAGTGCAACAACATAATGATCTTATTAAACATAACGATCAAGTGGACATTATTAACATTACATTGAGTTCAAATGCAATTCTTCTTCAGATTCCCATTGATGTAAGGGATCCTGAGCTGCTAATCTTCTTAAACCTATTGGCTGCTGCTATGGCAATATAGTTTTTCTGTATAGAGGAAAGAAAGAGAGAGAGAAAGACAGAAAGAATGAGGGAAATAGGCAGAGAACAAGAGTGGGAGATAGATCGATACATACATAGATGGAGGGAGAGATGAAAGGAGAGATGAATGGAGAGATGAAAGGAGGGAGGGACAGAGGGAGTGAGGAAGAGTGGAGAGAGCGAAAATGAGAAAGATGAAGGTAGACACAGAGAGACAGAACAGAAAGGAATGATATATTGAAAGAGAGAGAGCAAATGAGGGAAAGCAGAGAGACAGAGAATGTGGAGATAAAGACAGGTGAGAAAGAAAGGAGAGACAGAGAGAGAGGTAGAATGAAAGAAAGAACAAAAAAAATCATTCATGCATGTATGCTTAAGTTTAAATTAAAAATAGACTTTTATTGTCTTTAAAGCTTTAAGATGATTAAAAAACATGCACTGAATCAAGTACAATAACAATATGTTCATATCTGTCAAGTTTATGAAATACATTTTCCTTCAGCCTCTTACCTTCCACAGTCTCCTGGCCATGTACTTCTTTAGCAGGACCTGAGACTTCAGGATGATATTGCTGCCCTTCGCCTTCTCTGATATGTTATTCAGCCAGGGGTGTTTAAGACACTGAGTAGCACTGAAACGACCACTGCAGAGACAGAAAGAGAAGAAGACACATGAGTCCAGGTTCACCCATTCCCACACGCTGTTCTATTACACTTCTAAAAGCCTTATTAAGCCTAGCTGTCAGAGCCAAGTCAATTACAATTGCATGAAATTGGCCAACAAATGGTGGAACAATTGGTTTGATTTAGGTGTCTCAGTGAAAACTGTACCTCACCTCCTTTCTTTAATTAGAAGGTTGGAGACAAAGTCTTTGGCCTCAGCAGAGACATGCTCAAATGTGTCCTCATCAAAGTACCTGTAAAGGAATATAGCATTAGCCACCATCACTGAAAGGAGACTGAAACTGTATCCAAACTAATTTTCACACTGACCACAAATGTGTATTTTTGCAAGGTTGTGCAAGCTGTCCATAACATTCAACCTAACAAGAAATTGTCAAAGGGCACATCGTTCCAATAAATCGTTTTTCACTGCGTACTACATAGCCTTAGGATGATGGCACATTTTCAATGTCCTTTGTAGTTTTGATGAGCTACTAAAACATATGTTAGCTTGGTAGCTTAGCATTGCACACTGTGAAATCTGTTTTGTGTAGTGAATAGTAAGAGTTGTTATGAAAGTATGTATTTGTGGGCAGAGCATGAGTGGGTCAATCAGTCACTGTGTCTGTGGTGTAAAGTATTTAAACAATTTCGTTGGTACTGAAGACAGCGGGGAGGACACATGTAGCCATACCAGTTGACCGTTAGCACGTTGTTGAGAGTCTGGCTGTCATCATCGCCCAGGAAGGGAGAGAGGCCGCTTAGTCTGTGGCGTAAAAGGGAACAGGGTTAGTGCACTTTCTCAAAGTAACGCCCAGCTGTGGCCACAAAATCTTGCTACAGAGACAGGAGAAAATTCTTCATGTCAGTCACTGTCTCTGCAAAGACATCAGTACACACTCACTTTTTTATTTTTTAACATCCCTGTACCGCTAAACACTAGACAGATGGGCTACTTCTTTAGATTATAAAAGGCAATATACTCCATAAGTATCCTCAACACCTAAGATTTTTAAAATCTGTATGTAAAATAATGAACTGATTTATTAATCAGAAAAATAAAGACAAATTAAATCTGTATAAAATACACTAGAGTGACTATGGTCACTGGTGAAAATGGTTGTTGAATCAGTTTAATATTAAAGAGAAATTCCACCATGTAAACAAAGTCATTCAGAGTAATGTAAAGTGGAAGTGTGTGAGAAACTAAATGGTGATCTTTTATATATTGGTGATGATAGGAACTAGGGGTTGCAATGTTTACAGCACAAATATTTAAAAAGGACACTCAGCCTCCTGTTATCAGAGTATTTATATGTAAAGCTAATGATGGTAAAGAAGCAGTAAATCTAGGGAGAAAAAATTCTTTGTAGACCATTTTCCATCAGAAGCACTGTAGCCTACGTCTCTACCAAGACAGAATTTTAACAACACCTTCTGGACAAAGTAAAAAGAACAGGAAAAAATTGACTTCAAATAAAAAGACACCATTACCCAAGCCACACTTGTCCCTGTAACTTACAGCATGTATGTGACGACTCCTAGAGTCCACATATCTGTGGGGAAGGAGACAAAGTCAAAGTTCACCACCTCTGGAGCCAGGAACTCAGGCGTTCCAAAAGAGACTCGCAGCTTCTCTCGTGGTTTATACCTGCAGGGGGAAGAGCCCACTGTAATCTGGACCAAACCCAGTTTCATCAAAGCAACTGCAGGTGTCAAAACCAGGGCTGCCAACATCAATATACACAGGAACTCCATGAAAATATGTACATTAATATCTACATTTCACCTTGTTCATCACTGTCCATCAAAACGTCCCCTTACTAACATGCTAATATACTCCTCTAACTGCCATCAAAGATTTGCTTACAGTTCTAACATCTAGATTTACAATATACAAACATTAAGCTCTACACCATTGTGTGGCTCATGGTCAAGTCTTAAGTTAATGACAGAGGCAGAATATGTGGGTGGGAGGGCATTTAGGGCCACATAATCTATTAAAAATATAACAAGCAATTTACAATTTACAGATTATGAAATAAATTTGTTTTGATTGTTTTCTATTTTATTGCTCTTTAGCTGTGCTTTATTGTGTAAATGGACAACATTTCAATGGTGGTAATATATACTTTAAAAAAAAAATGTTTTCAGTATCAAAATAAGCCTGTCAATAAAACGTAGGGGTTATCAGTAAAAGTACAAATTAGCTTAGCAACCATGATCAGTAGTGACACATTAAGAAATGGGTGTTTAGAAACACATATTGTGGTAAAAAGGTTCACTGACACACACTCTGAGTTTAACACACACCTTCTGGCGAGCCCAAAGTCAATGATCTTGATCTGATGACTGAAGCGATTCACACAAAGGATATTTTCTGGCTGAAGGCAGAACAGGCTGTGAGAGATGCTGTAATAATCTGCATTCATATAATTCATATCAGCACTTTTCTCACAGAGTCCTACCTTCAGATCCAAGTGAAGGACATACATCTGGTGCATGTACTGAATTCCCTCACAGATCTGCTTCACAAACACCATGGCGTCCACTTCAGTCAGAGGACAGCTTTCATCCACGATCCTCTCGAATAACTCCCCTCCTTCCACACTGCCGTGATCAACATGAAACTCACCAAAAGTCCTTATAATAGCTATTGTACCCCTCAATAAATAACAAAGCGATGTACTGGATTTACTCAAGTTAAACGTGTGTATCATTTACAGCACAAACTTTACAGTACATTAAACAAGTGTTTGAATATGTTTACATTTACACACAAAGTCTTTGAACATTGTGCTTATAAATTAAAACATAAAATATTGGACCTGGTGTTCTTATAAAAATGTTGCCATTGTTTGGGAACATCTCATGCAACTAGAAGCAAACATAGTGAAAGTGAAGAAGCTTCCTAAGTTTTAAGGACAACACTAGAATGGAAAAAGCTGCAGAGACCTTAAACATTCCAGTCAGTGCAACTGTTCAATAATATGCAACTGGAAAGTTCACAACTAAAAAGAATAACTAAAAGAATAATTAGAAAAGTCGGACTAAAATTTGGCTTTAAAGCAAATCAAAATGCTTTGGTATGCACTCTGGTCAAATGAAACTAACACAGAAATGAAAACTCAATAACTCAGCTTGTAACAGAGAAAGAACTGTTGCTTAAATGATCTCACACAGTGAAGTACAAAGGTGGGGGCATCATGATGACAAGGAGTACTGGGGTATTACACATAATAGAAGGAAACATGAATTTAGCAATGTACTGAGAGCTATAAGAGGAGAATTTATTCTCATCAGTCAAGAAAGTAGAGAAGATGAATAACTCAAGACTGGTTGCTAAAAACGGCTTGTATGGTTCTGGCAATCCCACAGGAAATGCAAGGTCAAGGACTCTCTTCTAACCTTGGAAAATTGAACATGCTTTGCAAAGAGGAATGTCCTGTTAATATTATTTCAGTTTATTCGAACAAATTAGCCATAAAGTTATTTTAAGAGATTAAAGTGAACCACTTTGTTGTTTGCTTGTCTTTAAATTCGACCTTGTTTTAATTTCTTCAGTTTTACATATAGATAATATTACATAAGAAAGGTATACAATAAAGTAGGGGAAAAATAAGTCAAACCAGGTGACACTTACTACTCCAGTATCAACACCACTTGATTTTTGGCCTCAAAGGCATCATACAGCTGCAGGATGTTAGAATGGCTCAGCTGGTTCATCACCTGGATCTCATTCAATGCCATTTCCTGCCAAACATGGAAAGTTGCACAATTTGCTTCCATTCATCTCCACACAATTGCCACCTAATGGGCACTGAAAGCATAACAGAGGCCCAAAGGAAACAGCACTCACCCTATCTTTCGCACTCCTCGCACTGATAATCTTCGCTGCCAGTCTCAGTCCGGTTTTAATGTCCGTGCACTTGTGCACTTTGCCGAAACGTCCCCTGAATAAACAGAGAATTCAATTCCTTTTCCATACATTGCATTGTAATAGCAAGTCCATAGCTGAAAAGGTTTTACTAAAACACTGAAGAAACCACGGATTGTACTTAGTTCAGACAGGTACGTTATAGATCTTGTCATCACGTTTATGTTTATGTTTATGTCATCACGTCATTATCTTTTATTTGGCATCATGGCTGAATTAGGAACTCTAGCTTTGAACAATTTCTTTCATTGGATTTTTTTCCTTTATGGGGCATTATGGTGGCTCAATGGAGCCAATTTGGTTTGCAGTGCATACATTTTCCTTTGAATATCATTGGATCCTTTGAAGTACAATATTGTTATGGAAGGGAAGCCAACACTGCTGCGCACTAAACTGATATCACAAGACTTTGTAGATGTTATATTTGTAGTGTTATTCACATTTTGATTTCATGTATACCTCATAATTCTGAAGACCCGATGATAACAGCATAAATATGAGCATAATGCTGATTATAAGTCTGTTTCCACACAAATAAATAAACATCACATTCTGTACAAAACCTTGTGTCTCCAAAATGGAAATTTTTTGCAACAAAAACTAATGTAACCATACTTAATTTTGGGCTTCCATTCATAAATACTGTACTGACAAACTGTAAAGGTCACAAAAAAAGATACATGAGGTTATGATCTGACACTGATGATATATTACATCACCACAATTAGAGGCAAAAGTAAGAAAAATAAACCAGAAAATTGTTTAGATATATTTTACTTGTGTAGAAATTACATATACATTTGGATCAAGTTAATTAAATGAGTGTGTGTTTGCATGGTCTTGGTTTTGAAAATGAAAAAACTGTGATAATATTTACCCCCCCAGCACCTCTCTGGTGTGGATGCTGAAGTCGCATGGTGGACTAGGCCTCAGAGACACACACCTGTGTGGAAAAGGGGCAGGCTGAGGAGGAACATCATCTGCAGAGAGCAGAAGAAATGCATTAATATGATACTCTGTAGGTGACAAAGAATGATGATCACTGTATGACACAGTTAATGACGTGAATGTAATAACAGTTCTTTGAAGTTGCAGAAGTAGTAATTTGTAATTGGTAGCCATTAGCCATTCGGTTGTTGCTGAATTTGATTGAAGTGTTTGCCTTTGTGGTGGGGTTTTGTGTGACAGAACAAAGTGAGACGGCATGCGGGACACGCGGACACCTGATCTATAACTCTCCCTCTGTCTCCACATTGTGCCAGTGTAT
The DNA here is from genome assembly GCA_037974405.1 of Brachyalestes nurse. Taxonomy (NCBI): domain Eukaryota; kingdom Metazoa; phylum Chordata; class Actinopteri; order Characiformes; family Alestidae; genus Brachyalestes; species Brachyalestes nurse. The sequence continues at coordinate 29,875,710 of JBBPCY010000136.1, read as the reverse complement.
GAACAGCTGCAGGTAATGTTTAGGGGACAGCGATGTGGTCAGAGGGAAAAAGGATTACCCTGTTCTGGATACCGAACATCTCAAAGGTCAATTTCAAAAGGCGACCTTGAATTTCACTTCTTTAATGCATACACACACACACCCATTCACACAGCACGTTTCCATACTGACCATATATAGATATCAATCAATATTGTGTGTTACTCTTCTCTATACCTTATAAAAACTATAAAAAGAGACATTCTAATTGTTTAAACACCCCTGGCCATGTCTTTTGTTGATGGTTTTGAGTGAAAGTATACATCCTCACCAGAGAATGATTTTTAACTTTTTGGCCACATATTCTGGTTTTTGTAGAGGAATCAACCTAACGCGTTGTCTGACTAGAGCTGCCCAAACTTTTCCATACATCATACGGCTGCCAGGTTTTAAACATCACTTATAATACTTTGCAGACTTTTCGTGCCGGCCTGCATTTCTTCATATTTTGCTTCCAAAGAGCCAGACTTTCTTGTTTTATTCTCATTTTCAGTCCAGTCCCTGAACCTGACCATTTCCAGAGGAATGTTTTTTGTTTGTTAAGCCACACGGTGACCTACATATCAATCATTCAAGCAGAACAAAGTACATCTAAGTGAAGGCCTTAAGAAGCAAGTGCAGATGATTCCAGATGATCAGGCGGTGATCAGTATACTGGTGGTGCTGAATGCTGAGTGGTTGAAACTCCTTTATCTAGGCTCCTTATCTTTAGGCACCTCTTAGCCTGTTGCAGCAAAACACTTGGTGCCATTTCTTTCATTTAATCTCCTCAATAAGCCAAAGATAAGACAGCTTGACAGGCATAAAATAGGATTTTTGCACCAACATGGTGATTCAAAGCAAAATATAAAGAAATGAGGGGTAGCTCAAGACTCATTTCAAAAAGCCCACATTTGAGGGCACATCATAGCTAGAAATAAGAAAGCCCAATAGCAGTCCCTTATAAGCTAGTAATAATTGCTCATAATGTATCAACAAAGCTTATAGAAACATTACAGAAACATTATATATACGCAGTGTCTTGATCCAACTAGTGAAATCATATTTATGAGTATTGAAAATTGAAAGGTTGTGTGTGTTTTTTTTAACTTTAGGTAATTTTGGAGAAGTGATCTAAAGTCTGATAATGGTACTTTGTAAATAAAAAACAAATACACTATACTGGACTATAATTAACTAGAATTAACTACACGTTTTAAGATAAATAAAATGTTTTATGACAAATCACACCTTTGTTATACCAACCAAGTGAAATTCAAACTTCTAAATTATCGGGTGAATCAGCGAAGCCTTTCCAGAAACTCACAGTACAGTATTTATGAGTCCTCTTATTATTTACCTATTATTTTGAGGCAGGTTTTGGGAGGTATTTTAATCTGTGTGCTGCTTCTCTCTGTTGGTGCTGGACTTATTCTGATCTGTATTCCACCAGCCACACCGCTTCTGGGCCCTCCTGCTGCAGTACCAGGCTTCACCACTGGCGCTGCTGTGCAGTCTGCCTTCCCACTAGAGCCTTGAAATCTGAACAGCAACAAATGGCATCACTTTAGCCAGTTTACCACGATGTATAACACACGGTGACATTTAAAATAGTAACTTTATAGAAGAAAGGAAAAAACGTATTAACATGCATGTAATTCGAATTCTAGTTTTCAGATGTATTTCGGTTTTACAGCATCTGAAATGCTCAACAGAAATGATTCAAAATGACTTGGAATAAAATCTCATTACATTGATTTACCCTGCAGTAAAGAAGTCTCATGCAAATAAAGTTACAAATAAAATGTCCTATAAAGGTTCTGACAGTAACATCATTTTGCAGAGCTTTTATGGGATTTTATTGGATTTAGACTTTATATTTATTTTGTGTCTCTGTGTGTCTGTGCATTCATAACATAAGCAATTTCCCCCCGGATCCTGATTGCTGCCTTTACCTTTGCAGGGACTCAGGACAACTATGCACATGTTTTAGGGAGGAGCCTGCTGCTGTTGCTATGGGAACCATCAGGCCAGCTGTGCTTGGTGGAGATAATTTTGAACTTTTTGCAGTTTGAGAGTTTGTTGAAGACGTTTCTAGGTTCTGGGATGCTATGGTCGTCACCTTTGCAGGGTTAATGCCTGGCGTCACAGCTGGGGTCCCAGGCGATGATGGTGGACTGTTGGGTTTAGCGGTGACTGAGGCTGGAGCTGTTGTTGTCAGTCCAGTTGTCTTAATCAGATGATTTGGTGCCAGTGTTTCATCTCCTGCTGCTTTAGTTTTGGTGTCTGGCCGTTTTGGGATTTGTGAAGACGTTGACTTTCCTGTGCTTTGAGGTGTTTCAACACTTGTCTTTGGTAAAGTATGGAGCAATGGTGGCGGTGCTGTTATCTCTGTTACAGTGAACTTTGATGAATTACTGGACACAGTGGTGACCACAGGCGGAGTAGTTGTTGCTGCTGTTGTCATCACTGGAGCACCTGCTGTTTTTGGCATCTTCTGGTTGGACACTAGAGCTGTAGATCCTGCTACTGCACTTTTTGAAGCCATGGTGTTTGGTGAAGATGCAGTTGTTTTAACCGGAGATGTTGCCTCTGGTGTTTTTGATACTGTTTGGTTCTGTGGTATTGGTTTTGGTGTAATTTTTGGTGGAAATATGGCCATTCTTGAAGTCAGTGCAGCTGTAATAGTTGCCAATCCTGTTGTTTTGGAACTTTTTTGGCTCGATGATTGTATAGCTCCATCCATCTTGGCAATACTTGGAGGTTCATGGGTGGGCCGCGCCGTTGCCAAATGTGGCCCCTCTGCTGACTGTTCTTTAACTTCTTTGTGTGGCTGAAGCTCATGTTGACTTTTGATGTTCACTACATCACCTCTGATTGGATGCACTTCTCCTCTCAGGCCCTCCCCTTCATTGTCTTCAATCAGTGAACCTTCGAAGGGGAAAAAATAACATTTGCAGCTGAGATGAAAGGATCTGACAGCAAAGCAACTGCACTGATCTTAACAAAATGTAACAAAATATTCACGTATTTGTCCCAATTCAGTTTTCAGGCGATTCGTATATACATCAAACTGGTATATTCAACTTTTGAGTAAATTTTTGTGTATGTAATATAACTTTACATATAAGTTTTGTTTGTAATTGTTGTACATTTTGAGATTTTATGATGCTTTGAAAAAGTTCTGAAAAATGTTAAATCAGTGGTTCCTATATGTTTTGTATGTGAGGTTCTATGGTTCTAAGAAAAACCTTTAATTGACATTTCTGAGCTTTTACACAACACTCTTAAAAATAAAGGTGGCAGAAAGGGTTCTTTGTGCAGGACCATATAAGAACCATTTTTGATTCCCCAAGGTTCCTTTCAGTGGATAGTTTGTAAACATGAAACAAGAACCATTTTAAAGAACCTATAAATTGGTTAAACTTGGCATTATGTAAAGGTTATTTACACCTTTTAAAGGTTCTTCACACTGACATGTCTTTAACCAGCATGGTTGTTAATGTGAGAGCCACGTCTTGAGAGAACTAAACGGTTCTTTCATGGCAACACTTTGTGGCACTTCAGTCATACCATTACATAGAATGTTGGCTCTCTGTGATTTAATTTGCCATTTATACCCTAGAGATGACTTATGGGTCTGAGTCAGAGGGGTGGGTTGTAGGGTCAAAAAATAGTTCTGTGGTTAAATATGCCTGTCAGTCATGTCCATCAACTCTGAACACCCCAGGAATCCACTGGCTCAATTCCACCTTTCCAAGCTAAAGCTGCCAAGCCGACATAGTGCTAATAAACCAAGTAGGTACCTGTCTGACCTTTCCCACAGGACACATTAAAAGCATGCTGCATTATTTTTTCTCTGGGTAAATCCAACCGCACATACACTTCATCCTGTTGTGGAGGAAACACATGCACCTATTAGGACATTACACTGAAACATATACTCAAATATTCACACACTGCAATAATAGAATGGCGTTTATGAGACATGCAGTGTAGCTCAACTTAACTTCCTTCACATAGTGCTGTATTTGTATTGTATTAATATTACAAGAAGCGTTGTGACATTCACAGATGACAAATGGACAATGTGAGACTATTAGACAGAAGAATAAAGTGCAATAAAAGAGTATAACAATTTAATATGTGAAAAGGTCGATACAATATAAAATCGATCAAGGCACAAGGAGTCTTCATGTATTTAAAGGGCATAACATACAAAACCATATTTGTTTTAAAGGTAAGAGGCTGGTTTATTACATATAACAGTTTGTTTAGAATTCACACTTTTGTGACAGTAAAAATGTGAGTGCCTCTACGTATATCTTCTTATGCAGCCCACAACTGGGTTAGCTACAATTCACAGTTAGAAATGGTTTGGTCCAGACTGCCTATTGAAGGCATGGGAACAGAGCTCATTTCCATATACCAGTCTAAAAGGCACAGTAACAAGAGCAGCCTGCTTTATTCTAAGGGATGTAGAATGGTTGGAAAGTCATCAAGTAAAATTAATTGTGAGGTTTTTCGTGAATATAACGACAATTTTCATAAGTTGACCTCCAGGGGAAAAAATTAAATGTAAGAAACATATATGTGACCTTTAATTCATGTCAAGGTCCTCTGAGAGCAGAAGTACATTAATGAATGAAATGAATCTCTACTCACCACCGAAGCTCTTACTGGCAGAGATTTCCTCCTTTGCAAAGCGGCTGCAGGCACAGACATACTGTCACAAGACCTTTCTTCTAGACCTTTAGGATTTTGGGGACAAAACAAATAGGTGACTTAAAATTTCACCAGATGAGAAATGTTCACATCTCATGTTACATAACAGCATATTCAAATTCATATTCAAAAATGAATCCAGTCAATTTAGCCCCAGTGACTATATAGTCATAGCATGTATGCAACGTAAGGACATTTCCATTCATAATCTAACCTAATTGATCCTGGAGGAAATTGCTCATGTCATGATTGTACAAGCACAATATAAAATAGAAAGTCTAAAGCAGATCTGCAGAAAACCACACTATGCAATGTACTATGCTATATACAAACTCGGAAGCAACTCACAGTTAAGTGAATTACTAGAAACACAAATGGTGGTTAGTAGTTTGTTATTGTATATAATGGAATATCTAAGTAGTTGTATCTAGTAGTATCTAAGTAATATCTAAGTATTATTGGCACAGGCATGCTGAGGTTACCTCTGGAATTATGAAAAACTCTTGTGGCAGATTCAGGGTTAAGTTAACCCTTCTTAACTGCAATTGAACTTAAATTATGAAAGTAATGACTTTAAGGACACATCCAGATTTATTAGGATCAGTTTCCAAAATGTTTAATTTCAATGAAGAATTTTTCAAATCAGAATGTTGCATATTATAGGACTTTTATGGTCTTAGTCTCTGGTCTAGTAACAGACCCATAGGGTTTAAGTTTTTTTTGCACTTTTGTGTAGGCCTAGCTGTCTGCAACTGCTGAAAGAGAGCGTTATCTTTTCAGTCAACATACCGCGTGCTAGCTCCTCCAGTGCTGTTCTCACCTCCGTCACTGTCCTCTCCAGAGAGTCCAGGAGTTTGGCCTGGGCTGAAAGCTGACTGGCCATGGCGTCTTGCTGCTTACTGTGATGGCTGCAGATCCCACACATGGGGCAGCCAGCTCCAGCCCTGCTGGACAAGAGTTGGTCCAGTTTACGATGCAGGTCATCCATCCTGGCACCCAGGGTGTCCGGGTCATGGGCAGGAGGAGCAGACCACTTTACTGAGCGCATGCCCAGCAAGCACTGAGCAGAGGAACAGAGAGCAGACTACAAAAGCAACAAAGGACATAAACAGGTGTTAGTGACAAGACAAGATCTTTTTAGCTTCCATAACCCATCACCTTTTGAACCTTAAAAGCTAACCTTATTGTACAGGGACATGCCCCAGCAGAAGACATAAAACTTCACCTTTTGACCTTAAACCCAAAACGAATGCATTCTCCAAGAAGTCGCTGTTTCTTTTAACCCACCCACTTTTCTTGAAGGTCATTCATTGACACAAAAAATAGACAAGATCATCCTTAAAGTGATTTAGAGAGAAAACAGCAAAAACAAACACGGAAATCTACAAACAGATCCATTAATAGCAATCCACTGATGGCAATCAAAAGAGAACAACCGCAGCACAAACGATTGCACTCACCTGCAGCGGCAGCAGGAGCGAAAGGTCCTTATGGTGCGACTTTTAGAGAGACAAGGGTCCACTGGACTATAGTGGTGCCCACCCTGAAGTTGCCAAAGGAACAGCCTGTTAGATTCCTCCTTTATCTGAGCCTTGTGGCCACCACACCAGAAATAGGCAGGCCAGGGGGCAGGAGGGGAGGGGAGGGGAGTTTCGAATAGTAACCGATAACAAAGGTATGTACGGCTGGCCTGTACAGTGTCAAGTAGGGGGCACGCAATTATTCTAAAAGCAGAACTACGGTGTCCATGAAAAGTCTGGACCCACCTGACTGTGTTTTTTTCAAAATCGTAAAGACACTTTGATCAAAAGGCATCTGCTTGGAATGTGACAGTAGAACAAAAAGGTTGATGGCAAGTTTATTTTAATAAATGTTCTTAAATATCTAACCATCTATCATTGTTACTATATATACATATAGTTAAAAGCTGAACATGTGTATTGAACATTAGAGAAGCATTTTTATTGCATATATAGAATACTTTGCAGATTCATCTGAGAAAATTCTAAAGGCTATTTAGCTAAACAATAAGTGTCTTTCTTCAAAAAAAGTCCCACTAATACAATAACTACATTAGTAACAGATACATCAAATTGCAATTTTATGTGCATTGCTGTGTTCACCATCTGTGTTGACCTCTCCTTGTGAAAACCCAGTATTACTTGTAGATCCCACCAAATAGCAATGGCAAATCAACTGCTTGCCCAGGTGCCGGAGACATTTGCACAGTATTGAATAACATCTAAAGCACAGCTAAAATTCTATTACGCAACTTCACAGATTTCATATCATCTACAGGAAATGCAAATGTTAAGTGACCAGAGTAATGAACAAAACAGTCCAGAATGCTTCCTAATTGTGAGTCAGCAAAAAGTTGAGGCAGATATTTGGACTTATGGATTATTACAGCATATTATTTACCATTTTTTCTATGTAGGAAAGTAAGCTACAATCAAAAGTCAAACACATTTGTCAGCTAGTGTACAGAAAGCATGACAACTATAAGACTGAATGAATACCAGTCATGTCAAACATAGCAGTCTTGGGTTTCATCAGAGGTTCAGTGTTTACTTCCAAACACATGCTTATAGATGAGGCACACCCTTAGTTTTAATAAAACTGGGTTTATGTACGGCTGGGCCAAAACAGGCTGTACAGCAACGGAAATTGCTTGATCTTTACATTGTATGCCAGTGAAGTGTTTGATGGAAGCTACTTTCTTTTGAATCAGACTCCTCTACAGCACCACACTGGTTCTATTTGAGCCAGCTTAGGACACTAGCACAGAATCAGAGCAGCAATAAGAAACTTGCCCCAGAAGTATTGGACCACTAAGTTACCAAAACTATTACTGGAACGCTGGTATTTATAAAGTATAGATTAATTCATATTATAAGCCTTCTTGCTCACATTGGTATTTGTAAGTCAGTCATTTGAACTACGGGCCGAGCGTTGGTACAAAAGAAGTAATTCTTTGACTGAGGGGTCATAGGTTTAAATCTTACCTTCAGCATACCAGCAAGACCCTTAACCCCACGTTGCTCTAAGGACACTTTCCCCCTATAGTTAGGGAATGAAAGTCACTTAGGATAAAATGTGCAGTAGCACTGATCATCCACAAAGTGGGAGACCTTAAACACTTTAAGAACTTGAGGAAACAAACTAGACGGCTCTATAATAAAAACTTTAATAAAAGAAAAGTGAGGCTACATAGGTTAGGAATAAAAGGAAAGCATACATAACAGATGTTAATGTACATGTTCACCAGCAGATTATGTAGCCTCAGAAGGTAAAAGTTCAGCCTTACACAAATAAAAAAAAAAAGAAAAAAGACAAGCATCACTTCACAGCCTTGCAAATACTGAAAAAAAGCCAACATATGTACAGATTAGTTCCATGAGTCTTTACATGCGGAAGCGATCTGAGAACTTCGGCGATTGGGGCACTGTCAGAATGGTCTCGCTGTGCTTCAGCTCCACAGGTTTGTAGCGACGGATAGGCTGGGCTTTGTGCACCTGTTGAGAACAGATTAAAACGTATGAGACAAAGAGCTATTTAGACCTGCTTAAACCCACCCCCCCCCCCCCCCATTCCTGCAAGACTGAGACTCTAGATTTAGATGGAGTACCTGTTCATGTCGTAGTCTAGAGACTTCTTCCTTCTCTTGTTCCTCTCGCTCTCTGGCCAGCTGCTCTTCCATCTGCACCCTCAGCGTCTCCTTCTCTTTAAGTGCCCGCTCAAACTCCAGCCGTTCTTTAGCCCGCCGCTCTGTTGCCAGCTGGAATCCTTCAGGAACTGCAGAATGGGTAGTATTGGCTTGAGAAAGTGCCAAAAGATATAAAGATGACCAAACAGTGGTCAAATTGAGGAGGAAGTTAGTGGTGAAAACATGGAGGCAAAACAAGGTGGAGAATTAGCAGTGCACCCACATAGAAAAGCAGAAGCCAAGTGCCACGGGACCACAAGGGAAGCTGAAAACGGCCAGATGTGTCAGTTGTAACATACCCAAGATGGAGCGATTTTCCTTCTTTGGTACAAATGGATCTTTGTGCGAGACTGCATTCGGCCGTGCCTTGAAGCATGCTGCCTCAGACTGCTGCTTCAGTTCCTCTTTTACCTAATAAAAATGAGAAATACATGATCTAAACAAAATACTCCGTACACTTTCAGGCAAATTGCCATGGTAACATTGTACCTCAACATGAACACTTCTGCTTCAAAAGTTACCATTTGCTCCCAGCGTTCAGTCTTTGTAGCTCCACGCTCATCTACCATCAGCTTGAATGGAGCAGGCTTTGTGGGCTCAGCAACTTTCTTTTCTGGAAGACTCACCTCGTGGAAGTCTGGCAGAGGCCGAGCCTTAAACTTGGGCTTCTGGAAAAAGGGAAGCAAAAGATTCCCATGCATCGGCTTGTTTTTTCCTCAGACAAGTGTCCAGGATTTGAAAGGTCCTTAAAATTAGTTACCTTCTAGAGCACACTATACAGCATTAGTCCACAGCACAAAATTATAAGTGGGTCGAACAGATCTTTAATATATCCTAATGCTTAATAAGAGAAAGAACCTCACCTCCTCATGTCTCAGCTCTTCAAGTCGCTTCTCCTTCTGTGCTTTGCGTTCCTGCTCCCGTTGCTCAAATGAGAAAGGGCACAGTTCCACATGGTTCTTCACTGCAGGCTTGGGGTTGAACGGCAAGTAGTGGGGAACCGGAAGTGCCTTAATTGGAGCTGGTGGTTTCGCCTAAGCATGTGCGCACACATTAAAAGGTACAATTTCAGTAACAGCATTAAAAGCCTTTATATTAGTTCATTTGGCTGTAGTTCATGCCGGCTCATACCTCTTCTGTTTTGCGTTCAACACGAATACGTTTTTTTAGCGCAAAAGCAGGAGATTCAGGAACAGTAGGGTTCGGCACTCTCTTTTCTGGGACACCCTAAGTAAAAAATATGAAAAATTAGATGCAATCTAATTTTAGACCAGCGAACAAAACTGTCACGCTTGAAATACAAAGGTGAGATTTCTTACCACCACCTCTTCAAGGATTCGGACTGGCAAAGGCCTGGAGTGAAAGGTGTAGTCCTCATGTTCTTCTGAATTTTTGTTGGCATGACGCTCCTGCAAACGCTTCTCCACTTCCAGATGGAAACCCACTGGCTGGGTGGTTTCTTTAGGAGGGGGTTTCTTAGGAGCCAAAGCCCCTTCCAGAATCTTACGGTTTAGTTCTAGGGCTTTAAACTTAAGCCTAAAAAGAGAAATTGAGGATAAGATGCAGTTTGACCTTGACAGTCAGAAATGTCCATTAAATCCTGGGGGAAAAAACCCTGCATGACAGACACTTGCACGCAAAAACTCTACTCTCCATACACAAAGCATAGGTTTTAAATGAAGACAGATTCAGTAGTACATACTGCTGCATTTTTTCGACTTCTTCAGCCTCAATCTCTGCAGTGCTCTTTACCACGGCTGGGCGGCTTCGCTGCCGAGTCAGCAGCTGAGGGGTATGAGGATGAGTAATTTTAAGCTTCTCAATCTTCTCTGGTGATGGGCCTAAGGACAAAGTACAAAAGAAAGCTAGTGTAAATTTAGTGCGGTAATGTCAATTACATTCATAATCATTTAATCCAGAATTTAAGTACTGTGATTGCAAACACCATTGCTGGTTTAATTCCCCATTTTTGAGCCACTTATCCAAGGCAGTCAAGCCACATCATAGTCTGTTTTAATTTAAAATAATCAACCCGTGAATGCAGCTGAAGATTTGACTCCACCTTTCTCTTGAGACTGGCGGCTGCGCAAGTGATAGCGAACTGGTGTGCGCTTCTGAAACTGTTCAACCTGCTGGGCCATGGGCACATAGGAATCAGTCTTCTCCGGCTTCCGCTCGCTGCCAGTGGAAAGGTTGAACGGCTTAGGAACTGTAGTGCCCTTAGGTGCCTTCAACTAAAGAAATAATCAGACCGAAGATCACAACTTCATTCCAAGCCAAACAAATTTCAGACCATCAGTGCATAACATCCCTTCTGCTTTGATTGTCATTCATGAAAGAACTACAGCATTCGTTTTCAAACCATGACTCACAGGGGAGTGGGGTTGTTTGCGCAGTTGAGAAAAGAAGTTGGTCTCTTTGTAAGATGCCTCAGTAACGCCTACATGTTTTTTCCTCCTGCTATCGGAGGAAAAGTGAAACTCTTTTGGAATGGTGGTGGACAGCACCTGCTTTTTTGGAGGCTGACCTATTAAAAAAGACATACACAGTGTCAAACTACACACAGAAAATCAGAGCAGTCATGAACGTCATTCCGCAGAGAACAAGTCACTCAATATCCCTAATAAACAGAAGCCGGGTAATATTTCAATAGGGAGTGCGTATACTTACTGCCGGCCAGCGCTGCTCTGTAGCTGGCCTCATTCCTCTTGCGCTGCTCAGCCACCTCCTTCTGCAGAGCCTCAGTGCGCTCCATCTCCAGCTGCTCTGTGCTCTTCTGCCTGCAAATCAAAGTGCAATTTGGGTAGTGACAAACCAACCAGCAATTCTACAGAACCATCATCACAGTAAACTACAGCTATAAGAAAAAAAATTAGGTATTCTTTCACTCACTGGGTAGCAGAGGAAGATACAGGTGCAGCCACATGTGGTTTGTTCTTTAGCCTGATGCTGCTCCTGGCTGCAACAGCACTGCGGCGAACCGACCGCCGACCTGTTGAGCTCCTGCAGAGCATTCATAAGTCAATTTGTGGATGTAGAAATCACATTAAGGCTATGTTCAGATTACAGGTCTGAACTGGCAATTTTCCAGTGAGGCAGATCTCCATATCAGATTTGAAGGGCAGTTCACATTTGTGAACGCAACCAAAGTGTCTAAAACCACACAAATTCTGTGCCATCATGCTACCAGTTATGCACCATCCAACACCGTTCCAAACCATGTGCAAGAGTTCTTTACACAAACCTCCGAGGATGACTGACAGCTATCCTTTTTGAAGCTGGAACAACTCTGTAAGTAGGAATATGACTACTGACCAAATACTCAAAGAAAAAAAATCTAATTGAACCTGAACCCCTTATATTGGCTTACCTCCTCATCTTCTTGACAGGTGGTGTGGAAGCCTGAGCTGGCTCATTTCTTACAACTGGCCGCTTAGATACCCTGGAAAAAAAAGAATTAAGTCAACAGGAAGAAATGGACAAAGCAAATCAGGAGGAAGCCAAACACATGCCCATCTCCCTTCAAGGGATTTTGTCAACCGAATAAACTTCTAAAAATAAACATACGCAAACAAACTGGGCTTGTACAATCCCGTACAAGTTTCAAAAGAATCTATATAATGAGATTTTCAGCAAAATCTCAATTGTTAAAATTGAGCTTTGTTAATAGCCTTGATGTGAACAGATCTATTTCTCTTGTACTACTTGTTACTTTTACCTGCGTGGCTGTGCTGAAGTCTTCTTGTGACCCTGGCCTTCAGCTGCAGTTGGCTTACTGTCACCCCACGATGTCACAATGTTGGATGGTGGTACTGTGGTTGTACAGAATTTAACCAAATGTTTGACAGAACAAAACTCAAAGAATGTCCAATTTAACATGTCTGATTTATCAAAACATCACATTTGTAGCAAATGGACAAACTCCTAACATGTGTTCTTGGACAAAAGGAACCTTTTATATTTAGATTTTACAACCAGTACATTCAACAGGAGCACTGCCAACAAATCATGCATTGACATTACAGTACAAAAAAAGGCAAGTAATTATGAGTTACCAGTGTTTGAGGTCTCTTTGACTGTAGGCATAACTATGGCTTTTGGCAGGCCTTCATTGTGTGTACCATCAAAAGGTTTTGTCCTCCCAGGTGTTGTTAGCTGCTCCACTGCAGCTTGAGGGGAAGCCATTAGATCTAAAGGAGAATCAACCAGAGCAGTTTGTATAACATACATACAAACAAAAGTAGATAGGTGTTTACATGCGTTAGACAAAAGGCTAAATCATCAAATAACCAGTTCAATCTACACAAAAGTAACGTACCAACAAAACTTAATACCCAACATGAACTTAAGTCACTGGATGTTGCTAGATCATGTATATTCTGAGCATCATTTATGTTAACTGTCTTAACAGACGTTTCAGACAAAGGCCAACACGGATCACCCAGGCTTAGTGCGTAGAGGCAATGATTTTTTTTTTCGCCTCTGGTTTTTACACCGTCCTAAAACCTGAGTATTTACTCGTGTTGCAAGTCGTCAAATGAAAGCAATATCAAGATAAAACAGTTAATAAACTTACTGAACCACTGATCTGCAGTATCTTGAGGATCCAAGTTAAAATCATTAATAACATGAGACGGGGCGTCGAACGAGTAACGATCAGCAGTGTCTCCTGGCTGCTCCACGTCCATCTTCAAAAAGCCCGAAAGTCCTTCAAATCAACACAGAAATAACATAAGCCAGCCAACTTGAGCCAATATTAACCAAAATAACTAGCCGTTTAACTGCCCTAAACCGAATAAACTGCTCATCTAAATCACGAAGTACCAGGAGCTAAAGCTAATGTTAGCTTAGAAGAAGACCGACCGTTAGCCACAATAAACAGCAAACAAACCTACACCTATACCGAAGAATAAACAACTCTGTCAGCTCTACGTACCCTTCAAAACTGATAATCTATATTCGCGACAGAATAAGTAATGAAGAACCCGTCAAAAAGCTGAAAGTTTCGTCTCTCCAAATCAACCCGAGACAAAAATCCTGAACCAGCAGCCAAAATAAGTTTGAATATCTGATCCGTTGGAGTCGCGTTTAAAAAACAGCCAATCACGACGTTACTCATGACGCCCTCGGCCTCTCATTGGCCAAAAGCTTCTGACGTAAGAGAAGCCGTTGTGTCACGTGACTAAACTTTTTTAAACACAGGGTATTTAATTTCAAGCCGAAGGAGGAATTTTGTTCATTTCAATAAAATAATCCATACTGTTTTATACACATGCATACGTCTTGCTGCACCCACGGTATGGGAAGGAGAGATTTCGAAGGTTTTTCCTCCCAGTCACTGTCAGACTTTACAACACCTCACCGTTGACCACACATCCAAACACCAGGGGCTGATGGGTGGAAGTTTTTTTTGTGTGCAATATTTCTTGTGCAACATGTACAATTTTGGGGTGAAATATCACTGTGAGCAATGTGCAATTTGTCTGGTGCATTATTACTGTTTTTGTCAATGCCTGCTGCCACCAACCGAGGACATTCCTGTATATCTGTATATCCACTATGTACATATGCCCAATGTGTACCTACATGCAGTGTCTAGAAAAAGTATGTGAACTATTTGGAATTTCATGTATTTTTGGATTCATTTATCATAAAATGTGATCTAAGTCAGAGGTGTTGACAAATATTTATGTGCCAAAAATAATAACACAAGGTTATCCTGATCTTTCATGTCTTTATTGAGAACAACTATAAAAAGTATGTGAACCCTCAAGATAATGACCCCAAAGCTATCTGGAGTCTTAAGTAAATAAGTTTGGAGGTATGGACTAGAGCTACTCTGACTGATAAAAACTACTCAAACATTTGGAATTTGCTTTCCAGAAGAAGAGTGCACTTACGTGAGCCGTGCCTAAACAAAAAGAGCTTACAGAGGATCTATGATCAAGAACTGTTGATTCACATAAAGCTGGAAAGGGTTACAAAGTGAGTTCAAAGACTTTAGAAATTTACCAGTCTACAGGCAAATTATCTACAAATGGAGACTTTGGAACTGTGACTACTCTACCAAGAAGTGGGCGCCCAGTCAAAATGACCCCAAGAGCAGAACAGACTCATCAATGAGGAAAAGAAACAATGCCAAGTGACAAAGATTTGAAAGCATCATTGGATCTGTGTTCATGAGTCTACAGTATGTAAAACGTTGAATAAGCAGTGTGTCTATGACAGAACACCACGAAAGAGGCCACTGCTTACTAATAAGAACAATGTGGCACACCTAAATACATCCAGCATCACTTACCCTGATCTAATGCGTAGGACACAGGGAAGACCACATCCAATAGTTTCATAAATTAAGCCTTTCTTTTGTCATTTGTATTTTTATTATCAATATTATAACTGACATAGGCTAGCTGTGTTGCATGGTTTGATGGCTTGGCGACAGAGGCACTGATGAAAAGACAAGGAGCAGAGCTGGAGGTGATAGAGTTGAAAATGTTAAGCTTTGGAATGAGAGGGATGAGGATGTACAAGAATGAGTTTATTAGAGCGACAGCTCGAGTTGGACCTTTCAGAGGATAAGTCAGAGAGGCGAGATTGTGTTGGTTTGGACCTGTGCTGAGGAGAGGCTCTTGAGTATGATAGGAGAAGGATGCTGAGGATGGAGCTGCAGAGAAGAGGAAGACCAAGTAGATGTTTTGATGTGGTGAGGGAGGACACACAGGCAGTTGGTGAGAGAAGAGGCGAACCCTAATCGGGAGAAGCCAATAGTAGAATATTGTAATTGACATGAAAATCTTTATGAGCTGTTGTCATATCCCTCTACATACGGCTATTGTGATAAATATGGTCAAAAAGTTTTTGGTCTTTTTGACCACAGTACCCACACCTAATCAAAGTGCTTGTAGCATTAGGCAAAGTCTAGTTGCTTTAGTTTTGATCCGTCCCTAAAACCATCCCTAAAGGTCCCTTTTATTTTTGCCTCACTCAATCTTTCTCACAGTGTGAAAACAAGCTGGACTTCTTGCTGGAAAACAATGACTATCTGGATGGCTCTGACTGACAAATCAGAAATTTCTGCAAGTTATACTCTTAAGAACCATGAAGTTGTTAAAAAAAACAACTGACAAAATGAATAGTTTTCCCCTTATTTCAGGTGTGTGGTGATATTTAAAAGAACACTCCAGCCAAAATGAAAGTTTTACTGTATCTATTGTAAACATGCCTTACAGTGGTGCCACAAAAGAGCCAAAAGTGAGATCGTCTGGTTTAATGTGTTTAGGAAAACACATTTTTGATTATGCATCTTGAAGGTGAGAGACCTTTGTGTACTACATGCTGGCTACTTTAATGAAATGACACAGATGGATGAAAATGCTAAAAAAAAAGATTAATATAACAAGGTTCTGTCAAAGTGTTGAAGGTGAGGGAAACAGTTTTTGACAAGTAATTTAATGAATAATTAGTGCAAATATGATTTAGAAGACATACTATGTATATAATCAAAGTGTAAAAGCCATAATCAAAACGATTATACAATATAATAAGCCTAAACCCTAACATGTTCTCCCTTGCATGGATGAACTTTTCATTTGTTTTCAATGGCAAACAAAACAAAAACGTTATTAAAAATAAAAAGGCAACAAAAGTTACATGTGTACAGTATATATTACTAGAAATGTGTTCCTCTTTACAGTGTATCACATCTTCTGGATCATGACTTGGAATTTACCTGGGGAAAGAAAAAGAATAGTGAGTACTCTTGCAATACCTAAATGAATAAACACAGTTTGTAAGACAGGGGTCAGCAACATCATTCACCTGATCCAGCTGATCAAGGCCTTCTAAAGCAAATGTTGATGATGTCTGAATGTTTGAATACAGAAAATAAACCCTGACATTTTGTTTCTATTGTAATTTTGTACAGGGTATTTTTTTACTTTTATTTATTACTTCATATTTTATATTGTTATTGTCTCTCTGTCAGTGCAGTCATAACATAAGCAATTTCCTCCAGGATCAGTAAAGTTTTCTGATTCCAATTTAGAAAAGACTACAGAAAAATGTTGTCTTATAAATGATCTGATTGTACTTAAAGTTACCAGGAACATGACCCAATGGGTTGAAAAAGTTGATTTCAGACAGCAGATGTGCAGAAAAATAGTCAATGACCACTGCTGTAATAAGCAAATGTGTGTCTATATAAAATGTATGAATTTTTCCGTACAAGCAGGCATGGCAGATACTTCAGCTGTGACAATACTCTTCACACCAAGATTGGACAGTCCTCCTCTGACCAGGCCGCAAGTGAACGCCAAATACTGAAAATGAGAAAGGAAACATCAGTCACTACATGTACTAGTGTAGCTTTATAAATAAATATTATTTGCAGTATCATATTATGTGAAATAGTCTTGTGTAATAGTCTTACAATGTGTAAGATCACTACTTATGTCTATATTATTTATTATATTATATTGCTACTATTAGGTATCTCTATTACATGCAGTATCTGACTCAGTATAGAGAAAAAGTCCTAACCACTATTTATGCTACTAGTAAAATACTTAGTAGTAATGTATTTATCTATAGTATTTATATCCACCTCTCTTACTGCTTGCAGCATTTTGCGTATATAGTACACAGAGTAGAGTATTTTCAGAGCATTTCTGCATTCAGAGAGTTTTTATTTGACTGTAGAGTTGTAACATAAGCCATTTTCTCCAGGAACAATAACATTTTCTAATTCTGTATTTTTAGTGAAACCAAAGTAAACTTACCATTAGATTATCTGTAAAAGAAATATAATAATATTTCTGATTGCACCTCTAAAATGTTTAGACCCAGATAAGGACCAGCTTTGAGTGCAAACGTACCTTTGGGGCATGCTCCAGATACTGTTTACCAGAAGACAGTTGAGTCAGCAGCCGGAACTTGTTATCTTGTAGGACGTAAATACCCTGGATAACATTTAGATACATGCCACTTAATAAATATTACATTATGGTATATTATTCTTTGCTGTATTATTTCCATCTAAACCAATCTGTAATCCTTGGAATTCTCTCTCTGCATCATGTGACTTCACACATCAGGAGAATGAAGGCTGTAAAGATTTCATACAAAATGTAGTGTTCTTACTCATTCTTTCAAGTTTCTTAGTGGACACATTTAGAGACTCAGCTCCAGATGGTACACAGTGTAGGTAGTATTTTACCTTGAGAAGACTGTAAATAAATTCACATCTGTAATGTAATATAGCCTAAAGGATATTAAAAACAATCATATGTCACCTGATGGTTTGTTCTTAAGTTATCAATCTGCTTCTTAAACACACACGTCCAGAAATCTTTGCAGATGAACTTCATGACATCAAGCTCATCTTTAAAACGTGCCGTGTCTTTGGTGAACCTGCAGACACAATAACATTGCTATAATACACATTTATTAATTAACAAATACATATATACATACATACATATACTACATCGACAAAAGTATCGGGGCACATTATTTACAGGGTTTGGGCTAGCCCCCTTACTTCTAGTGAAGAGCAATCTTAAAGCTTCAGCATACCAAGACACAGTTTGTGGACACAGTTTAGGGAACAACCTGTGCCTGACTGTGCCCCAATGCACAAAGTAAGGTCCATAAAGACATGGTTGGATGAGTTTGGTCCAAAATCGTGTGGAAAGCCTTACAAAGGGGACCAACTCCATATAAAGGCTATAAATGCAAAGTCTATATATCTGGATGCAATGCCATTAGAGTCCCTGTTGATGTAATGGTTCGGAATACTTTTGTCCATATAATGTATAAATAAATAATTAATTAAATACAATTTTATATATA
>JBBPCY010000136.1:29837764-29857309 GCA_037974405.1 Brachyalestes nurse | reverse complement strand
CACCGCCACACTGGGGATGATACCTTTCAATGAGTCCTTGGCCCACTCGGAATCCCATGTTCTCCAGCTTGGAAACACAGCGCCCATTTTCCTGAAAACAGAAACACAAGCATGCGTTACCTTAGAACAACGAAAGCACATTCTGTATCATCAGATAAGAGATGGCCCAGCTGTGTCAAGCCCCCCCGTGGGTGAACAGGTTCCTGAGTGTCTATCTCTCCGATTGTACCGAGTCTCCGCTCTCCGCGCTGTTGACGTACTGAATCACTTCATTATGGAGGAACTGGAACAGAGCCTCGTCGGCCATCTCCGCGCTCTAACACTCGGACACTACTGGCCGCTCATCCGCACAACACGCTAAATAGTGGCTGAGAGGAGGAACGTGTGTGTTACACTGAAATATTCAGCATATTCTCTCCAAAATGAGAATAAAGTAAATAAACGGGGAGAAGGAAACAACAGCACCCCCTCCGGCACAACAAGACGGGGGCCTTCTCCTTGCCTCCACGCCTACATTAGCAGTCCCTGGACATGCCTGTGTGTGCAACACTAAATAAAACTTTGCAATTATATGATGCTTTGTGTTAAAATATTGTAAAAATCCTTCATGTAAAGAAAACCTGAAGTTTAGACACTGAGTAGGATTCAGGGAAACGTTCTGCTGTGTTGCATAAACGGTCTCTCCACATATCGGGTCCTATCATTGTTTTGAGTTTTGAGTGTTAACGTGAAAGTTTTAATATAATATACAAATATACAAATAATAGTAATATACAGTAATAAAAAGTAATAAACAACTGTAAAAATGTTTAGCCGTAGCTTTCGCTTTCAAAAAGTAGTTTAAAGTAAGTTTCCCTGGACGCAATTAAGCAAAAATAGAAAAGAAACAGCTGTCTGCATCCCAGAGAAATGTCCAAAAATTACGTATTTTGACATATTTTTCGTTCATTTATTAGGCAGAAAAAATTAAGAAATTTACTTTATAAGGATGTTTTATTTAGTTTTCAGGAAGATGCTCAAAAAAGAGGAATTTTTGAAATAACCTTTTTATTTGGAGCATGTTTTATATGCATAAATGAAAAGTTTTGGGGAGGCATCCTTTTTTTTCTTGGTGCTCCAACAGTAATTTAAACTGTACTTCAAGTTTATTTGCACAGTATTTCAGCATCTTCATATGCTAAAGCTGTCAAGACTTGACATATGTATTAGTTTTGGCTTGTGGTCTTGATCTCTTCTTTTTCTACCCTGGATTTTAATTTTTTACTGTTTTTTCTTATTATTTGTATTTGGCAATTTGAAAGAAAAAAATTATTTATTAATAAAATAAATAAATAACAATGTGAAGGATCCTAATAGTGTAACAGGTGATCTGTATCTTATTGTATTTGGTATTTGGTTTTCAAATGGAATCTATACATGTTCTACAGGAAACTAGTGGTCAAAAACTTATGTAGGCTACCTGATACACACATGCACGTGGACATTATTCCTGATTATTTTTTTAATTACTTTTATTTTGAAAATTGGTTGCTTTTTTGTGTTTGCCTATTTGTCTATTTGTCTGCTTAAAGTAGTATAGCTGTTTTATAACCACTGTTATGGACCTGTGATGTAAAGTTGGTTGGATGTGTTGTTTCCATTCCAGCTGCATTTACAGCGGTTCAGTTGTCAGCTTCGTTCAAATGTATAGTACATACACATACCTTTTGTGTAGGGGTGTACTGTACAATGAAAAAAAGACTTGCTTTATCAACAATGCAGTGAAATATGTACTTTTAATACTCAAGTATTTTTGGAAAATTTCTTTAGTGCTTTTACTTAAGTGAAATTTAACTATGACTTTCACTTGTACTGGAGTAACATTTGACTAACGGTATCCGTACTTTCACTTAAGTAATGACGTTAAGTACTTTGTCCGCCTACGGGCAAGGCCCTCTTACTTCCATTTTAATGCTTCTGCAGACCAAGACATTTTGGACAACGACAACTTTGGGGACAGTGTTTTGGGAAGGCCCTTTTCTAGTCCTGCATGACTGTGCAAATTCCATAAAGACATGATAGGATGAGTTCAGTGTGGAAGAACTTGAGTGGCCTGCACAGAGTCCTGACCTCAACCACATCCAACACCTTTTGAGATAAACTGGAATGGAGACTGCAAGCCAGACCTTCTTGTCCAACATCAGTGCCTGACCCCAGAATACTCTATAAAGGAAGAGCACAAATTCCTGCAAAAATACTCAAAAATCTTGCAGAAAGACTTCCAAGAGTGGACGCTGTTGTAGCTGCAAAGGGGGACCAACTTTATGTTAAAGTCTTTATATATGTATTTAAATGCAATGTCATTAAAGTCCCTGTTGGTGTAATGGTCAGCCATCCCAATGCTCCTGTCCATATGGTATATACACTGATGCACTTAAACCAATGACAGGTGAAGAAATATTCTATAATGTAACCTGTCAAGGGCTGGGATATATTGGGCAGCAAATGTAAAATGAAGTGTGCATTATACATATTTAATATAAGCACCTGTATGCATTTATATACTCCATACATATAACACATTATAAAAAAGCATCTACATATAACAAGTGCCCCATAATTACACACAAACTGATCACTTTCATTAAACCAATGGCAGGTGAAGTGAGTAACATTGATTATTCACTTACAGCAGCAGGAAAGTGAACGATCAGTTCTTGAAGTTCATGTGTCGGAAGCAGGAAAAAAGGGCCAAATTGTGTTGGCTAGATGACTGGATGGGAGCATCTCCAAAACAGCAGATATTAAGGGGTGTTCCCAGTATGCAGTGGTAAGTACCTTCCAAAGTAGCTTAAGAAAGGGCAACCAGTGAATCTGCGACTGATGCATAAGACCAGCAAAGGCTGGCCCATTCAGTCCGATCCCACAGAATAGCTACTGTAGCAGTGTGATGCTCTGGGAAATAATCTGCTGGGAAACTTTGGGTCCTGTTACTTTTACATGCATCATTTACCTAAACTTTGGGCAGACCAAGTACAGTTCTTTATGTCAATGATACACTCTACTGGCAGTGGTTTCTTTCAGCAGAATAATGAGCCCTGCCACGTGTTTAATCCTGCCTCCATATTCTGGATATCTCAATCTGATCTAGCATTTGTGGGACATGCTGGGCAAACTAATCCGATCCTTGGAGGCCCCACCTCACACCTTATAGGACTTTGCTGAGAACAGCACACCTTCAGAGGTCTTGTGGATCCTCAACAGATCAGAGTTGTTTTGAACCTACACAATCTTAGGCAGACGGTTTTAATGTTATGGCTGTATACTGAGGATAGGTAGAAGCAAGACAGAAGTCTAGAAGATGCTTTATTTCTCTGTCATTCATGAAATTGATACTAAGTACATTACATGATTTCAACTTTTTCCTTTCTTAAAATGTTAGTAAAACAAAACCGAACAAAAGGCCAACTGAAACACAACAAGCGCCAATGTTGGACATATTAAAGATGTAAAACATCTTACTCCAGTGAGATACCCACATAAAAAAAAAGAAATCTCTCTCACTGCGAGGTACATTACAGCTGTGCACAGAGTGCAGCTCTGAGGTAGTTATGTCGAAGTCCAAACATGTCACAGTAAGGTAAGGTTCCATTCCACATCAACTTGGGCCATTTGTTTCACTGCACAAGCTGAATTAACCGGATCCTCCTCCTGAGATGTTTGGGATCTGAATTGACCTAGTCCTCACCCTGTATCACAGTAACTACACAGACCACTGCTTCATGAAACATCTGGAGGAGGAAGTAACAGTACTAGAAAAATACTTCTGGTTTGATACTGGTTTTAAAAAAAAAAGTGTGTGTAAGACAGGGCTGTAAAAAAATAAGTGTTAACTTCAACTCATAAGCAACCAAACTCTTTCAAGGCCTTGTGTCATACAGACATATTGAGGTTATAGATGTTAATATGTCAACATGGGAAGTGCAAGCCGATAATCTTCATATGCATTCCAATACATATTAATTCAAATATTGATACTGGGACTAAATCCACCTGGATTAGCATTATGGAGAAACAATATATTTGTTATTTTACAAAAGCAGTAGAATGAATAAAATTGAGACCTTTTTTTTTTGAGCAGCCCAGAGTCGCCTGGATGTTCGGCTCTTCTGGAGTGCAATCAATACCTCAAATATCAGTTTGAATTATCAGACTAATGCCGAAAAATACTTTTTCAAAGCACGTCATTCATTCAACTGAACACCAGGTTGAAGTTGCATTGCAGTAGGCCTATCATTCTTACTACCAGAAACAGCAAAACGAGTTTGCTTTTTGGATCGTTTTACAATTAGCTCTATGGAATGAACAGAGAGAAATGAAGAGTTACAGGAAACAAGACAAATTTGTCTTCACTCAAAATTGTTGTTCCGTACGTCATGGGTGTGCGGAACACCACAGCACCTTTTCTCTTTTACCTAGAAGACTAAAAACATTATGAATATAAACTATCTTTTGCTAACGCCTCACTCTAATCTTCTCAAGTCTTACTTTCATTACTAATGAAAGGCACTCTAAAAATCCCCACTGTATTAATGTTCTCTACACACTATTTCACGGGGGGTTGTTTTGCTTCTCTAGTCAATATCATACGTCTCCTGAAGAGGAGTCCACTAAAAGAGGTAGGTAATGTACGGTGTGTAAAGACTGTGAGTTGTGATGTCAAGACCGTAGCTTAAACTGACCCTTACTCAAGGAAGTGCTTCTGACTGGGAAAGTGCTTCACTTTACAATGGAGAACACCATGATATATATTTTTTTTCCTTTCCTAAAGAATATTATGAGGTATTTCATCAGATTCGTTCAATGTTGAGTTCTCTGTAAATAGATCTAAATAAAATCAGAAATCACTACAATCAAATATAGAGAAGACCTACTAAAGAAACAGAAAATCTAATCTATTATTCAACACTATTCTAAAAACAACCTCTACTTCAGGGGTGGCCAATCCAGGTCCTGGTGATCCTCCACCCTGCTGGGTTTAGCTACAGCCTTTGTCCAACATACATGTTCCTGGTAATGAAGGTACAGTTTAATGAAAAAAAACCTGACAATTTTAAACTTACTGGAGATGCATTTGATCAGCCACATTTTGAGCTAATTTAGACCTATGGAGGTTAACGCTGCCTGCAAACACTAAAAGTGAACAGCCAAATGGTTTCTGTAAAAATAGATCAATAAAAAAACCCACATCTAGCTCTTTAAAGTGGCACAGACTTGCTGATGTGGTTTATGACACAGTAAGACTTAGTTTGAGCTACTTCACTGCTACAGGCAACCATTTCAGACACAAGGTTATATGATAATGTAAAGTGTTTTTTTCTTCATTGCTCACCATTAAACCACATCCACAAATCAGCGCTACTTTAATAAAGGTCTGGGTCATGCCTTGAACATGCCTTTTGTGTTTTAGATGTGTAGCTACAGTGCTAAGCTAAAGATGTAAAACTTGCACTTCAGGCATTTCTTGGCTGAACGACTGCAACTGGATTAAGTGTAAAATTGTTGGGGTTTTTTTTCCAGAAGGATTACTTTCAGGGGCATTCAAATACTAGCCAGGTGTTGCATCTTAACTTACCAAGGAGGCACATTTCCAGGACCAATAAATGGTACCCCTGCTCTATTCAAATTAGAGCAAATTTCTCTCAAATCATCATCTTATTCTACAAAATTCAGTCTCTGCAATGCACGGGTCAAACCAAACAACTCAGTGTGCACTGTCTCGTGAACAAGCCATCTCACAATGATATAAAGTAGCTTCTGAATCAGTTTAGGAAGAAGCATGAGAGATCCACTCAGTATTACTGTTGGAAGGCCTGATGGAATCGAGGTAGAGTAGGAGAGAAACCAGACAGCTGGTTTAAATGCCCTGAGGCCTGAGGCTCATGCAGTGGCTGCGGCTGAAAAGAGGTAAGTGGCCCAGAAAGCGGAGAGGTAGAGGTTGGGGATCCAGCTGTAGTGGTGGTGGAGTATCCCATCACGAGGCCTCCTGAACTCAAGGGGGCACTGTAAGGTGGAAGGCCAAAAGGCAGAAAGCCTAGAAGATGAGAGAGGTCCATGTTAGCAGCAGGGGGTGAAGGCTCGGCTGTACTGAAGGCAGAGTTCCTGAGCGTAAAATGGGCCGCCTGACCTCCTAGACTTTCTGGGATAAGATCGCCAGGTCTGGAGGTGGAGGTTGCGACCGAAGCTTGCGGTGGCATGGGTCCACACTGGAGCTCTGCCAGGAAGCTCTCCATCTCTGCCTTCAGATATGAGGTAGCGGAGCCAGGCTGGTATCTGTGAGCTTCTTGGTACTGTTGTGGCTGGTGCTTACTTGGCTCAAGGTAGCAGCCCACACCCATCGGGCTGGACAGGGGGCCAGGCACTAAAGAATGATGGTGACTGACTCCTGAGGTAGAGGCACTCTGGAGGCCTTGAGTGTTAAACATAGCCATGGAAAATGCTTCAGAGGCATCCTTAGGAGATCCAGAGGAGCACATGATGGGGCATGGCTCTTCTTTCACACCACTAGGAGGCACAGAGGTTAGGGTGTCGAGCTCCTGGGCATGGCTTTTCTTCAGGTGGCGAGTGAGGTGGTCACGGCGGCCAAAACGCTGGGCACAGCGAGGACACAGGAAGTCCCTCCTGCCCGTGTGCACCACTGCATGCCGTCTCACATCCTTCCGAGTGAAGAAGCGCCGACCGCAGCGCTCGCACTGGTGCTTTCTCTCCCTCACCACACCCCCTGGCGGAGGTCGTCCAGTATGCGTGCTCAGGTGCTCGAGCAGAGTTGGCATGCTCTCAAAAACCTGACGGCACACCTTACAGGTGAGATCCCCACCAACTGAGGTGGCATGGGTGGCCACGTGACGTCTCAGACCAAGGCGAGTGTTGTAATGTTTGCCGCACTCTTCACACTGCAGCTCTTGCTTGTTAGAGTCATGGGTCTGTAGGTGGCTGTTTAGCTGGTCCTTCCCATGAAACATTGTCTCATATCCTGTACATCTAAGAAAGGCCAAAGAAGGTTTCAGTTAAAGTCACTGTGTTTTATACCATTAACAATAAGCATACTGTGAAATTTAAAAATTGATTCCCTCCAAATATTCTAGCACCATTAACACATTTGCCCACTCTGACCCTTTGAACCATCAGCACCAGACCAGGCTGCAGCCCAGCTGCTTATACACTGTTGCTAGGACAACTCAAGATTCTGGCTCTCGATACCTTTAGCACCTCTAGGAGACTAAAGTGGACAGGACTCATTGGAGGCCTATTTCAATAGAGAAGCAAACTAACAAAAGCAACAACAAACTCTACTGTTTAAAAATATATATACATTAATGAGCAAGAGTGAAAGGTCAATTGCGGTTGTACATATGACAGTCACAGATTGGAACATGCAGCCACAACTGCGCTCTCTGAACGCTGAGAAACTCTTCACTCTATGGAGATCATGGGATTTTTTTGTCCGATTCTGTGAACTGTTTTCACATGCTGAAATTAATGTTATCGGATTACTGAAAGCAATAATTAAATCTTGATGAAGCTTATTTTGTGCACTCAAAACTGCATAGCTTTACACTCAAAAATGCATGGCTTTATACATCTTCCTTTATGATCAAATTTGAGCAAATTGGGTTAACCATGTTACATAAAATACGATTTATTGACTGATTTTTGTAATAGTTCGAGAGCCACAAAATATAAATACCATCCCTCCTAACTTCAAAGCAAGATTTCATTCCAAGTAATTATAGATTAGTTCTATGGGTCTCTTCATTATGAAATGTTCATATAATAAAGGTCAGTTGGCATTTTGAAGTGGCATAAAACACAGGCTGAAAAAAAAAAACGCGACAGAAGATATCCACATAATTACATAGAGTAACAATACTGTATTACAAGTAATTCTAGACCATCTCTATTGGTTCATTTGTTGTCACACAATGTTATGGCTTGCATTTTTTGTGGTGTAAAAAAAATCTGAAGAAAACTAAGTTCAGAGATTCTCATATTATAAATCAGTCAATTAACAAATAAAACCCACACATACCAGAGATGTCAGATGCCAACCCTGACCTGTACCTTCTCTTGAGATGGCAGGTAGTCCTTCTGCATATTCAATGTCCTACACAAAAACACAATGAGTGGTTAAGAGAAACTTTCCATTCAGCCACTAAACCTTGTTTACCATAACCTGCTTTATGAAGGGCAGTAATTCAGCACCTTCGTGTTGAGGGGTGTAATTATTGCATGTCACATAACTGTTTCTAAGCACTTTTAGTAAAATAAAAGAAAAAAAAGTATATTTTTCATATTTTATTTGAAGATACAGTATGATAAGATTGCTTTTACCCGTAATATTGAAGATTCAGTGATTAATTACAGGTACACAATATAGGTATGCATTGACCAGAAACTAAAATGTCTTTATTTTTTCTTTTTCTGCTATCAAGTGTGTAGTTAGTTAAAAAAAATTACTCCAATGACCAGCAGTTACCAAATCATTTGATTTTACAGATTTTCAGATATCGTAAAACATCATTAACAGTTAAAACATCTGATCTGATTAGATTAAATAGTGAGTGTTTGACTAATATTACAGCATTCAAAGTGCCAAACTGAAAGTATTGAACAAAAATTGAGTAAAAAATGTCATTAAAATATAAGTGCTGCTAAATTCAACTCCAACAGTAATAATTTCTTAGAACGATTCCAAAACTAATTCTATCAAATTAAAAGTTGTTTCAAATCTAAAATAAAAACCTGATTACAGAATAAAAAATATGAAGAAAACGAAGCTTTTGTTGCAAAAAGATACATTACATTTTGAACAGCATTACTCAAATTTTACTCTAAATTACTTTGATTTAATCTGATGCCACAAACTAACACAAGGAACAGATGTATAAGCGCGAAGACTTACTTTTGAGTAAAATAAAACGAAACAATCAGAAATAAATGACATGCATGCAGGATTTCCCCAGTTTTTTTGGAAAGGCTTTGCTCTTTTCTTAGTCAGCAGAAGCCCGTGGAGCTGCATTAAATACAATCACCCGCTCCACCACGCAGCACACGCACACACAATCAGAACACAAACCCAGCACCATAAAAAACCTCAAAACATGCAATTAAGTCTAAAATATCGATCCACTGTTTTTCCTCTATTACAAACCACCCACGGTGCAAAAAACAACTTCTTTTTGAGTCTCTGAACTGTTTTTCTTCACGCACCATCAGCTCTCGACACGGTAACAGTTACAAAACTTTAAGACGATAATATATAACTAAAACATTGCTTTTTTGCCGAGCGAACGCTGAAAAACACAGTTAATCCAGCATTTCTGTCTCCTTTTGAGCCCGAAAACAGTTTTCCACAGCCAGTGTGGCTCACCGTAAACTTTAAAGCTCCACATAAATCCACTTCCAGCTCCTCAGGACTCCACCAGACGGGCTCTAACCCTGCACTCACACCCTCCTTCCAGCATTCTGGCCCTAAGCCTTCAGAAAAGATGCTTTAGTAGTGAAATTATACTATTTTTTCTCTATTATTTGGAGTTTTTCTCCAGGCCTGTCCTCTCGGTCCCTCTAAACACAGCCAGCAGCTCTCCAGTTCAAGAGCGCGTGCATTGTGGGAGCGTGACGTCATACAGCCTGGGCCAGAGTTTTTTTATTTTATTTTATTACTTTATTATTTTATATTTCGTTCGTTATATATCTGTTTTTGCTTTGTTTTAGACTTTTCTTACCTAAAAATATTTTTGCCGGTTTAGCGGTTTAGCAAGCACTAGCCTAAAAGTAATATAAAACGTACAACTTTACACAAAACTAATTTTCTTATGTGCGCTGAAACTCATAGTTTGGAGAATTTTAAGCAACCTCAGTTTATAGTTTATTTATCTATTTATTAGTTTATTGTAGTTTTGTGACATTAAATCATTAGGCTAAGCTACATGTAACGTATAATCAGTTGTTTGGTTAACTGTGGTTTTTATAGGTGTAAAGTTTATGGTTTTGTTATGGTTTAGACTACACAATTTTGTACACTTTTTGTACCTCTTTCGCTTCCACCACCATCAAAGAATTGTGAGTCTCATTAATTCAGCCTTCAAATTTTTGAAAAACATGCAGAAGAGCTTTTGTTAATGAAAAACAGTGAGGTGAGATTAACGTGTGACTTTTTAGCTGCTGTTAAAGACCTTCTTATTTTATTTGTCCTTTGAGGATGGAATTTGGGTGTAATTTTCTGCAGGTGATCTGTTCAGTAAACTGCAACACATTTTCTCCATCACCACTGATTGTGGAAAGCTATGTGAAATTTATTCAGCTTCCCTACAATTTACTTCAGCACAAAGTCTTTTACAGACAAAAGTTAAAAACAGAAGAACATCAGTAGCTTTGTGGTTTTGTGATAAACAGATATAAATCTAATTAATAAACAGGAATAGTTTCAAGATAGTAACGTGGTAGTAAAACTAAATATATATTTGTGCTTCAGGAGAAAAAAAATCAGTGGTGGATCAGTGAAGAATGGATCGAAAAGTGAGGCTCCAGGGAAACCTGTTACAGAGTTGAGGAAGATGTATGTACTGTGGTATCACTACATAATAAAACAAACATTATATAAATAATACATTTATATATACAGTACTGTGCAAAAGTCTTTGGAACCTGCAAATTTATCGTCACATTCATTTTACTAAATAAAACTCATGAATACACATAACATTTATTTATATAGCACTTTTAATAAAGAGTCCAATAACGCAAAGTCCTTTACAAAATCCAGCACATTGTGGATAAAAACAATAACATATATATAAAATGTGTTCATTTGATTTTCTCATTAAATTCTGCACAAAATTTAAGTGAAAAAAAAAACTATATTCGTGTTATAATTATTGATAAGATCATACCTGGAAGTAGATTTTTACTCTACTGACTTCCAGGTATAATCTCATGTATGTACTGGACTGGAATACTAATTTTTGCTGGTTAGTTAAAAAGTTCAGCATCCAAACAATGCAGCTGCATCAGATATTATAATAATATTACAGTTAGTGGAATGGTCTTTCTCCACCATTCACATGTCCACAATGAACATATCCTGCATTTCTGTGTCACAGTTTTTGTAAATTTTGATTGAAGACAGATGTGGAGTCAGAGGCAGATTGCCTTAAAAAAAAGAGATGCTGGTAGAAGTCAGCCAACAGAAGAAAACAAAGTATGAAGCTAAAAAGGAAAGACATAAACGGGTATTAATCATAAAACTGTTCTGTCACATGGAGCTTTGTACAAAATGTTACCATTTGAAAGTAATGTGGTATCCCTGTGTGCCCTGTAGTTACAGCATTATTACAGGAACAAACATGCCCGGTACGAACAGAGCTTTAAAGAACCGAAAGGCGGATTGTGTGCAGTACAAACCATGAAGATGTAAATCACCCTTAATGAGAAACTGCATCAAGTAATTTGTCTTATAAAGCACTCTCTTATACGTCATTTAGTATAACTCAAAAATCTATATTTTACAACATATAAAACCGGGCCATCACACTCAAACTGGTTAAACTGGGGCAGCTGGACTGCCTAGTGGTTAGGATGTTTCGCCCTGCAGTCAAAAGGTTGTGGGCTCAAATCCACTGATGTACCCTTGAGAAAGGTATTATCCCCACTGATAACTGCCCTAACCAGGACATTGGAGCAGAAGTCAGTGAGAAAGAAGATAAATCCCATATTGGACACTTACGCTTATGATTCTGCTGTTGCTGTTGCCTCAGTTCTTCAAGATATAAAGTATGCATTCATAACATTTCCGGGAATTTTATTAAAGGTGTGGTTAAATCTGTGCCCTGTTGGGACATCATCTACCTCAAAAGGAAAAGGAGCAAATGTAAAAATGTGTTCAAACTGTAAGTGATATTAGTCTACTCTACCACAAAATATTAAGCAAGCTTGCTCATTTTTTCTATTTCCCTCAAATGGTCTTATCCAGAAATGTAATTAGATTACATTTAAGAGAGGCTGCTACTCATGAGGGTTACATCGATGCAGAAGAGTAAGATAATATAAGATAAGCCATAAATTGGAAATTTGCACTGTTACGGCACTGTTAAGGACAGTAGGTAAGAGCAGCAAAAACAATAGAATACAATCTATACAATCTGTACAGTATGTAAAGTACACTATACAAATTATATAAAATATAAATATGTACATTTGTGTGTGTGTGTAAAAATGTATATGTATATATAAACCTGTATAAATATATGTATGTATGTACACACTGAATTTATGTATGTATACTGTATATGTACATAGTGGATATACATATATATAGGAGCACCTTGGTGACTAACCAGTCCTCTTGTTTATCTCTTATACATAATTTTCTTTATATTTACAAAACCTTGGGACCTTATCTTCTGTTTGTCGTTATTTGTGTATTAACCCCTGAATTCTTTCTTTTGACATTCTTTCATTTGTTAAGGTGTATAACTTAGCTGGCAGTCACATGGTAAAAAGCAGGTGTTGATCTTTGTGTAGCTTTACAGGTATTAAGAACAGATGTGGACTATTTAAGCACTAATGTACGTTGCTCTGGATAAGAGCGTCTGCTAAATGCCGTAAATGTAAACATATATATGTATGAGCACTATGATGACAGACAACATCAACGAGTGCACTAAGGATGTTACTGTCTCCAAGAGGGTGACTACAGGGGTCAACCAGAAACCCTGGATGTGTGCAGAGATTCAGAGGGAGCTGAAAGGGATGCTGCCTTCAGATCTGAAGACAAGGCTGTCCTCAGAACTGCATGCACTAACCTGGCCAGGGCAAGCAAGAACGCAAAGTATGCATATGCCCAGAAATTCCAAGGACACTTTCAAAACACCAGAGACACTTGGAGCATTGAAGGTATGACTGACTCCAAACCACCACCTTCTCTCTGTGACAGTGATGCCTCTCTCCCTGACGTCTTCTATGTACAGTTCGAAGCACTGAACAGTGAGCCCTGAAGGAAATCCACTCTCACAGATGAACAGGTTATCTATCTGACCCCATGTGCAGCGAAGACCCTAACCAGAGTAAACCCACGCAAAGCCTCTGGTCCTGAGGTGCTTAAGGAGCATGCAGACCAGCTGGCCAACGTCCTCACTGATGTATTTAACACCTTTGTAAGTCATGTTGTTGTTCCGGCGTGATTCAAGGCTGCCACAATCATTCCTGTTCCCAGGAAATCATCCCTAACTTGTCTGAATGACTACCATCCTGTAGAACTCACACCAGCCATGATAAAGTGCTTTGAAAGACTAGTCATGACCCCCAGCAAAGCTGTCCTTCACAGCTCACTGGAATCAGAATCAGAAAACCTTATTGATGTCGGAGGAAACTGCCTCTTCAGTTTGCTTACCGCCAGAGTGTGAATTACCCCACCATAATTGGGTGGTACTGACTTCATAACACTTCTATGACCATTATGGTCCGCTACCGCGTCAGTACGAAAGGTTGCCACACCCCCATAATTCAAACCATGCTTACCGCCTCAACCGGTCCACAGACGATGTCTTATCCATTGCACTACACCTGTCACTCAACCACCTGGACAAGAGAAACACCCACATAAGGATGCTGTTCATCGAATTCAGCTCACCATTCAACACCATTATCCCACAGAGACTTTTCACCAAGCTGAGCAGGCTGGGCCCCTGGCCCTGGAGTTTAAATTTTCTGACTGAAAGGCCTCAGTCAGTCCTTCTCCAGCGCCATCACACTGAGCACAGGAGAATCAGGAGTCCTCAGCCCTCTGCTCTTCACACTCCTGACTCACGACTGCTCAGAAGAGTCCAGCTCCAATCAAGTAATCAGATTTGCAGATGACATGACGGTGGCTCTCGAATTAGAAACAGGCACCTAAATGACCTGTCACTTTCCAGTGCAACATCATATGTGCAGGTGGAATAATAATATATGTATATATGGTGCAGTATTTTCACTCTGGACTGTCTAAGATTCACATCCCACTCACATTACTGTAACACTGCTGTATTGTCTATTTATTGTATTGTTTGTGTCATCCCTTGTACTTTGTTCAATGCTGCAAACTGACTCCTTTGCAATAATCAAACTTATGGTGCAATACTAGTCACTCCAGAAGGTTTACATAGTGTCCACACTTGTCTATTTATTGTTTGTCTATTGTCTACTGTCTCATTGTAAAAAAATGTTTATCAAATATTTGAAGCCACAGACCTGTCCACAAATCCGTAATGGTTTCTATCAAGGGGCCGATAGATTTAGTGACCTTTTTATGCAGGTTATTCAGAAAGCAGCATCTGGGTTGCCTAGTGGTTACAGCATTTATCCTGGCATCAGGAAGTCGTGGGTTGGATTCCCAAGACTGCTAAGCACCTCTGGGTTTCACTTGGTGAATGGGTTAAATACAGAGGAAGAATTTCTTCTCTGTTCACAGGGTGGCGTGCTGCTTTCACGTATGACATCACATCCTTTCACTTCACTTTCAATGGAGGAATGAGTTACCACAAGAATGGAAGTGAATTCTGTTGATGATTCTGGAATGTGAAAAATCACCAAGACTTAGTTCTCCTCAAATCCAATAGTGAAATAAACTGTTATTGTTTTGGGAAAAACAATCAGAGACCCTTTAGAACATTCAACCACTTACAGAAGATTCTGGATTAGTAAAAGTCATAGAGTAAATTGGCCCTGTATAGTCACACCAGAACACACAACAGCACAGCAGAGTGTGAAATTCTTTCTCTGCATTTAACCCATTCACCAAGTGAAGCAGCAGGCTGCCGGGGGTGCCGGGGAGCAGTGTGTGGGGACGGTACCTTGCTCACGGGACCAAGTTCAGGCAGCAAAGTTGAAAGGACAAGGCAAATATTTTAGTCTTCGCTTCGAAAGTAAGAGGTTCAAAGTGACAAAATAAGTCATGAATTTTAATCATTCGGTTACTTTGAATTCGTCTCATTTTAGGCATTTTATTGTTATCCACTGTGTTATGTTTCTTGGGCAACATACCACTTGCACAGAAAATAATGTTGACTTTTTCTACCTCTCCATACAGACCACTGCTGTGCAAAATTGAGCATGACCCAGTTCCCTTTGTCTTTGGGATTTGTTCTTATTCATACTGTTTAAATATGCCCTGTTCTCATAGGAAAGAACACACAAAGAGTCAAATGTTTTATTTAGCTGCCTTGTTATTAAAGTGTACTTGATGGTTACAAAAAGACACACACCAACCCCCAACAACCAACATACATAATGTGCTTTCAACTGCCTGTTCTAACCGAATTCAGTAAGTGCAATGTTAGGCTCCACAGGCTCATCAGCATGAAATGCTGATGTGAAAATACCCCACCAACTGTTTTATTGTCCAGGATTGAAGCAGACCATATGAAGTTGTGATGTCACAATAATGCAAAGATCAGTTCATTTATTTAAAAAAAAAATCCCAAAATGTTTCCCAAAAATTTAAAATTGTGTTTTCAATATACGATGCCATAGTCCTAATACAGGACTATTGAATATAATTTGTAGATTCATTCCAAAACATTAGCTAGCATTGTTTATTCGAAACAGTTTGGTCATTATTTGAAAAGCTTACTTTGGTATGTTCTTCAGGGAAAAACACCAATTTTAGCAAGAACAGTCCAACAATACTACTAAGCTGGTGAGATACAGATATGTACAGTGTTGGACCACTGGGTGGTGCATTTATCAAATTTGAATGTAAACTCGGAATGAAATGCAAGCGAAAAATAATGCTGTTTTGGTTCAGTTTCAGTCCTGCTTTTCCACTTAATAAATCCTCTGTGCAGTGCACAAACTACGCACTGTGTGGAGAAACGCTTTTTTTCCTCACTCCAGAATTACGTTTCTTCAACATGATCATTATAAATGTTTGTTTTCAGTACTTGTAACAGCTTCCTAAAAAACAGTGAGATAAACGCCCGTCTGGCTTTGTCATAATGAGATATAAATAAATGAGTGAAGTAGAATGAGAAGTCCCTTTGGTGGGAATGTTACAGTAGCCAGAAGAATTTCACTCTGATCATAAGCCTAACACTGAGGGGAACACAGCAGTACCT
Organism: Brachyalestes nurse; assembly: GCA_037974405.1. Lineage (NCBI taxonomy): Eukaryota > Metazoa > Chordata > Actinopteri > Characiformes > Alestidae > Brachyalestes > Brachyalestes nurse. The sequence goes on along the minus strand of JBBPCY010000136.1, from coordinate 29,841,176 downwards.
GTCAAAGAAAAATCTCAATTAACTCTCAGTAAAAACATAGGGTGTTCAAATAATTTTAGTTCAGTGAGAATTACCAAAAAATATCACTAACAGTGAATAAACATGCTGGAAGCAATATCCTCATACCTTTCGGGCTACCCTGGCCATCAGCAGAGTCTATGTCGGGTACTTTCCAATCCAGTTTACGTCCTTTTTCATACAGCCCCTTGAGAACCTTCCGGAACTCATCCTGTCCCCCACGGCTCAGCTCCAAATACTTCCTGTACAGCTGAAGGGCTGTGCGTGCGTCCTCTATACTGTCATGGGTCTCACTCTGAATGTTTAATTCTGAAAAAGAAAACCCAAACAGAAATTCCTGAAACAAACCTGGTAAAATTGAAGTGATGAAAGTACTTCATAAAGTATAAGTCTGTCATAGGTGTTTATGAAAAGATAGAACACACTGCAGGACACCGCAAAGCACCTACCAAGGAAATACCAAGCAAGGAAACGCAGTGAAATCATTCTTTTCCTGGGCATGTGGAACAGGTAGACTGTGTCTATCACCTGATCCTTCAGGACCTACATACAGTAAACATGTTAATATGTTTCATTAACACAATTTGTATTCCTGGCAAATCTGTAAGTGGTGACTCACTTGACTAAGAACATTTAACTCTACCCTCTAAGAGGAGCTGTATGTCAAACTCACCAACAAGTTTATGACCCGGAAATCCTTTTGTAATCCATGGCCAACAAAACGCACTCCAGTGTCAATCAGAAAGCGAAGTTTGAGATAGGTAGATTTCAGTGTGGTTAAGTGTTTTGAGGAAATCTTGGCATCCAGGTCACCAGGTTTGATGCCTGAATACTGGGTCAAGTAGTCGACCACCTACGACAAAAGAGAAAAACCCATGCTGTTATTAAATACTATTTATTTTAATATCTACGTGCTTCCTTAATCTCACTGTGTAAGTTACACGATTAAATAAAAAAGGTTGTAGGGCCAATCTTTTTGTATTATCTTATTGGTATTATTGCTAGTATCATTCCCATGTTTATGTTTGTTAGTTCAAGTTTCTACTTCAAAATAGACTTCACACATAAATCTAGTTTTAAAGTGTGTGCCTATATCTAAAAGAGCAAAAAGCAAAATGGCCACTCCATAACAAACTGCTAGGTCAACAGAGAGGTAGGCACAAAGACACTACACCTGCTCCTGCGTTGAGATGTAGTCGTCAATGAAAGGGACTCCTTCATTGGGCCCCTGTCCCCTCACACATGTAATGCGAGCCACAGACATCTGACTGGGCTTAATAGTGGACTTTGTGCCATCACTTCGCAACTCCGCCTCTTCCTGTGCAACAATAAAGGCACAGATACATCAATGGATATGCCTCATTCAAACATTAAGATGTAACACTAAAAAGACATTCAAAGTTAAAGTCAGAGCAGTTCACAACAGCTGAGGAAGAAACTACAGATTTACAATAATTTTACAGTCTAATTTCAACATTATATGTACAAAATCTAAGAATACACTTGTGGGTTCATTGATAGTTTTGTATACTGTACTACATAAAATGGCTACACGTTTTTTTTTAGAAATTGCACCCTCTGTTTCTTTTTCCCATGACTGTATAAAACATGTAATCTGCAAAATGCTGTCTCAGTGTTTCTCATACACTCAGTTACTTGTCAATATCAACACTGACCGCCACAATATCAGTATTTTTTTTGGACATTATTGGCATTCATCAAACTCATTCAGAACTGATTGGCTGGAGAGCTCAAATGCATATTACAGCTTTCTATAAAACAAGTATTACAGAGGCCAACAACCCAGCAATAACAAACAAATGATATATTTTGGTAAGGTAAAATAAATAACTATGGATAACTCAAGCAGCTGGTAGCCAGCAGTGTGAAGCTGACTAGTGTGTGAACATTGTCTTCATGCAGTGCTATAGTGGTATCTGTGTCCCACTGACCTGGTTAAGAGTGACAAACTCTGCATCCAGCCCCACAAGGTCTCCTGCCTGTGGCATCTCGCTAACCATAAGAGGGATGAAGGTGGCATGAGTCTTCCGCTGTTTCCGAGCTAATGAAGCCTCTGTCAATAACACGCTGGCTTCGATAGGATTTTTAACTGTGAAGGGTGTAGATTTCAGTGATTTAATCCCAAAGTATGTTAGGAGATAGACCATGCATTAAAATGTATATTAGTGCATGAAAACCTGAAATGAAAAATGAAAGTCTTACTGCGCAAGTCATATTTAGAGTGGTAGTTCCGCTTGGCATAATAAATGATAGCTGGGACCTTCCAGCTCACATCAAACTGAGCTGCTTCAGTCTGAAAGACACAAACACTTTTTTACAGCTCTCTTACTGACAAGAAATAACAAAGCAGACTATTATTTCCAGTGTGCACATCTGTTCCATCTTCACCTTATCAATGGGCTCAATCAAGAAATCATTGAAGAGATACCACTGCTGGTGTGTTACTCCCTGTAAAAAAGGGAGTAAAAGAGATTGAGTTTTTTTTTAAATCAAATGACAAACATGTCAAACAAAGCATGTCAGACTTCTTACTACAATTAGATCCAGCAGTTTGATTAACATTCTTACCTTACTGAGACTAAACTAATATAACATACAAACAGTAGAAGATAAAGTAATACATTTTGGAAATTGTGAGGAGCAACGATACAGTTTTAAAAAACTTTTTTTACTTTCAGAAAAGTGAATGGATTAGGTAATTATTTAACTCTTATTGGAAGAAATGTATGTATTTTTAAAGAAGTACTAAAAAATGTGATTTTGCTAAATTCCAAATAATAATATGAACTGATATTCTGTGAGTCTCGTACCTCTTTTCTCTGGTGATAGGTTTCTCCTACTTTAATATGGGCAATTAGGTTTCCTCCTGTGCGGGCATCAAGAATGTGTGGCACAGTGACTACTAGGTCATACAAAGCAGCTCCTTCCGCCTCGTCCTCTGCACTTAGCTATAGGAAAGGAAACGAGAAAAGCACAATACACATCAACAATACCTTAAACTAAACAAAAGCGATGTGTCAAATGAGCTGCCATTTTTACAAAAGAGGTACACATAGACACTAAATAAAAACTCATCTTCATTAAATAAGGAGCTTTATCCATGTTTTACAAGCTGGCATACCATTAAATCTTCTACTTCCACTTCCACTTTCGGAATCAACCATCTCCATCTCCTTCTATCTTCTGTAGCTTCCTCTCTCACACCAACTGCCTGCATGTCCTCCCTCACATCCATAAACCTCTCCTTCTCTTCCCTGGCAGCTCCATCCTCAGCATCCTTCTCGACACACTTACAGTCTCTCCTCAGCATCCTCCTCCCAACACACTCAGACTCTCTCCTCAGCATCCTCCTCCCAACACACTCAGACTCTCT
>JBBPCY010000136.1:29809252-29823837 GCA_037974405.1 Brachyalestes nurse | reverse complement strand
AAAGAAAAGAAGAAACAAAGAAACCTTAAAATGGATTTGGTCTGCTTTTGTGCCTCCTGCCAGGGCAAACCAAGCCCACACGTGACACCATGTATAAAAATGTATTAACTTTACCTGATTCAAATGGGTATATCCCCATGAATAACAGATTAAAACAACACATTTGTTGCCAAAAGTAAGCAAATGGAAAGGCAAAGCACCATTGTTATTTTATGTGAATAAATGAAACATGTACAGATGAATTTTAATATCCAACACATGGTGACCACAGAGCTGTTGCTGGCCAAACTTTAATCAGAGATTATTAGGGTAGTGGATTATTCTCATCCCAGTAGTGAAAATGCTATGGTTATTGTCATGGTTGTATTTGTGTTACTGGGGTTTTTACTCATGTGATTCAGGAGTAGTAGACCAATCAAAAATAACTTGCCAGTTTCTGTGGTCAGTGATGAATGAGTGACTAACGAATGGCTAACACAAACTGCGGATCAGCAGGAGGGCCACAGTCTTATGGTACAACAGCAAGATAGAGCTACAATAGAAGAGTTTCTTATAAAGCAGCCACTTCATTCTACAATTCTACAATGGGCCAATGTCTAAACACAAACATATGCACGTAAAATGTGCCAATCTGTATATTTGACTGTTACTAATCTTTTCTCTGAAATCTCAATAATGATATCACAGTTGCAGAGCAGTATAAATGCATTAGTCCATTAACCCTTAGAACCCAGACTGTATTAGTAAAATCTAATTTAAACAAGTAAAACACAGTCTAGGATCAGTGTTTGGTCTCCTACATACTCACTGTTTGCTACTCTTTCTCTCGACCACTCTCCAGACCCCCACTCACTTATGGGTGTGATCTATCCTGAAAGTTCTCCTGGATTCAAAGATCTGTTTGTTTCTAAGACCTAAAATAATAGAAATTTGGGACTTTTTGTTTTTTATGAGCATTTATGTGTGGCGCCATATTTAAATCCCCAATAGTTCTCACTATTTTTACATTTTACATTAAGTTTAGAATGATAATAGCGTTAGTTCTACGTGACATATGAAACAAAGCTCACCATGACCTCGGAAAACAGGGGAACTTCCACATAAGGAGTTGTTTTGCCATATGACCATTTGTTGTGACTCCCACTCTGATCCAAGTTCATTCAGTTCTTCTGGATCCCCACGACATCTCGCCTTGGTGGGAATGTAAGGATTATCAATATTATTGCCTTTATTGCAGCCTACTCCTTCTAATAAAAATAAGTATGATTACTTCTACTATTATTATGGGTATAATGATGTCAGTAATAAGGATTGTCACTATTATTGCCATTATTATGTGTATGCTGTTTTTCTTCATTTTAACAGTTTATGTATTAATTTATTTATGTAGTTCATTCATTCATTTCTTCTCTTTGTGCTGATGTGCAGTGTTTGGAGGGGTATTATTAGAATATGTATGATGACATTGAAAAAGATTAAGCTGGTTGGAATTTTTTACATACTAGTCACAAGATGTCATCATCGCTGTTGTAACATGTTTGTAGCCCATCGAAAAGGAAAGTACCCGAGAGACGTTCCACTATGAGCTAATTCATCTTCTCACTTTCTCCATTACTTTTATTTAAGATCCTACAGGCCTATCAGTGGGACTGAAACCTAAAAATATGGAATATTACTTAAGGTATGAATTTATTCATTTAAATACAAGTTTAAGCAACATGTGTTTGACATAAACTGGTCTCAGCTGTACAGTGAAACAGGCACTACCGAAAAAGGTCAGGAAGCAACATGCAATGTTTTGGGCCATTTGCTAAGCTCCTCCTCTCCTCTGCCTCCACATATGAAAGAGAAGTGAAATGAAATGAAATGGCCAGCTTTGATCCGGGAATGCACTCATCAGCTTAGTCGCCGTGGCACCGCAGCTGGCTTTGTAAGTATGAATTTGCGAAATTATTTAATCCAGAGCTTGATATTGTCCCTGGTCAGTTAGATGTGATTGAGCACGTTTATAGTTTATTTGGATTTATTGTTGTTTCAATCTAGTTGTTGTTCAGACAGCCCAGTCTGTGGTCTGAATATTTTTTAAAGATAAGATACAGCAGTGTAACAGCTCACCTGAATATATAGGGGTGGGTGCTTTAAAAGATGAAAATATGGTTTCAACAGAAAAAAGTTTCCTGTCATGCTCCAAATGTACGCAGTCAGCCAAGACATGTTTGGCTAATGGACTCAATTTGGCCTTTTGGTGAATAGCTTCTTCAAAAGGTCATTAGAAACTGCCTGGAGTTGTTATACAGCTCCAGAAAACAAAATGAAACCACTGCAAAAATGTTCAGTTCCATAGGTTTTATCTTTTTTAGGTGCAAGTATTGAACTGAACAGCTTTGCCTTAGTTTTTAAGAACTGCTGACAATATTTATCCTAATTTCCAAATAAATATATTGTTCTTTAAAGCATCATTTTAAAGGAAATATCAATACATCAAAATAAGAGAAATTATGCAGTGTTTACAGAACTGGAATAATTCAAAGATAACAAATCTCTTGTTCACTCTTAAACAAAATGCCAATAATTACCTTTGACAAAATTCCATGGTATGGTTGTCACACTCATAGAGATGCTGATTTAAAAATAAATGTATTTTATCTTATTTATGTTTCACAAAGATGCATGCTGTAAGTGATAAGAGGTTGTGCACATAACTCTTTTTACAACTAAAAACATGAACATCCCTGTAACGCACAGTCAACATTATGGTGTTTAATAATTTGGCGCACTGATACAGAGCAGCATTAGTCAATACTGTTAAAATGTGGCTCAACCAATCAGAGAACTGAAACTAACCATTTTATAATAGGAAGGGTGGTTTAAAGATATTAGATTTTCATCAGAGCTAAAAATTCAAGTTTTGATATTCATTTCTTTAATATCATTATTTCATAATTAAAAAAATTAGTATGCTTTAAATTTAGTCCATACATCTATTCAGATGCCACAGGACCTCATTCTTTGGAAAGGAGTTAAATGTGAAGTGAGATGAATTAAGTAGTATGTTATATACCTAATGATTTATAATGCATTTTATTACTATATGGGAGTAAAAAATCATGATGTATCACAGAATCTATTTGAATTGCTATATTGTAAAATGCAAAGAACTGCAACAGTACTGTACTGAGGCCTAAATGTCATGAGAGTATCGCATCATTGCCTTTGTGATGATTCCCACCTTTAATGTTTAAACAACAATTAGTCCCAGTGACACGATCTGACTGGTTGAGAAGCATTCAACCCAAGCTGTCATTTAAGATAGAATGGGGTTTTTTTCATAATAACTGTCATTCCACTGAACACCGCTTACCAATTCACATTAGTCAGCTAACCATTACTGAATGTCGTCTTTAACATTTACAAATCAATAAAGGGACCTATTAAATAACTCTTAGCATTTTGCATGGTAGTCCTTTTGATAAGATTCTGAGGAGAAGTGTAACAGCAAGTCAGCAAGTCTTGTGACTGCAACACAGCTAATAATAGACAAACAGTTCTTTAGTGCAACAAAGGACCAAACTCGGCTCTCTACACAGTGAAACCAAATGCCTTAATTTTACCCATTAAAATTGCCTTAATTCTGACCCTAATTTCTCATACAGGAAATTAAGAAAAAAATAAGGGGAAAAGTGCACAGATTAAGGGGATTAAAACTACTGAAATAATAGAACCTGCTGAATGAAATTTAACATGAAGGCATTTGACACTCATGCCTTAAATCTAACTGTAAGGTCAAATTAAGAGGTCGGTTTCAAAAATTAATGGCCACTTAATTTAAATTTTGGGGTTTGTTTTATTTTCCGGGGTTAAGCACATTTTATGTACATTGGGTTTTGTTGTGTTTAATAGATGTTTCAATCGACTGGTTTAAAGAGTTTCCCCTTCAGAGGTTCTAAATGGAACCAAGAGTGTTTCTGCTGTGTTGTCGCTCTAAAGTACCCTTTCTGCACTTTAGTTAACACCAGAAATGATTTGGTCATCAATTTAGATTTTTAATTTTAACCACAAACAAGCAGTTTGTGGAAATTTCCTGACCTCTCAAAACAAGTTTGGCCTTAACTCTGCTTAACTCTTCCTTCTGCTTGGTTTGCAACACATGCTATGTGCATGACTTCCTATTAATAGGTGGGGAAATTCTTGTTATTGCATCCCTAAAGATCCCATTTTTTTAATTCACTGATTTCAATATTGATTTTCTGATGAAACCCGCACACAAGAAAGTGTCAAGGCATGCTAGTCGGATCTCTCTTTCTTTCTTTACAAAAAATATTACTATTTTTTTCTAAAATTAAATGAAAATGAAGCCACTCTAGCATAAAAACTGAACATGTGCTGTCTTATGCAAAAGTTTGGTTGTTTTGTTAATTTTTTTCTGCATATTTTAGTACACAAATTCTAATCATTTGTTGCATTCAACAACAAATGAATTCTTCAGAAGAAAATCAATAAAACAAGCAATTGAACCACATTTTTGCATAAGACTGATAGAGAAATTAAACACAGTGTGTGATTAAAATATGGCTCCTACAATACTAATGCAATTATACTGTATTATAACGGTAAAACCTATACTGCAAATAACAATATATTAATAATGGCTTAGTGAATCCTGATGTGATTTTTCTTTCAAATTAGTTACATTCATTGGATTATGTGAATGGTGAATGCACTGATTCATCTAAACCCACAGAAACTCATCTGGGACATCTGAGATTATACAGGAGGATACTTACCACACCCATAAACCATTAAGTGCTTGTTTACAGCCTTGTTGGTGGATTGCAGCCTACTGTGAGATGGTTTGGCAAAACCATGGCAATATCATCAGACTGAGTGACAAACAGAATTAATTTTCCATTCCACTGAAGATGTCTGAGCCTAATTTGTTGAAATGTTTTAATGCAGGTGCAATGAATCACGGTGGCAAACGAGTTCATAAATTTGTGGCACTAAGGTGAGAATTCTGCATGGGCATCCATTTTATATGTATGTATATATAATAGATAGATAGATAATTTTTCTGTCATTTGAAGGTTGGCAGTAGATGAACCAAATTGTATCTCAGTGAGAAGTTCCAGATCAAAGTGGGAACCAATTAATCTTACAGAAGAACCGATTTCTCCCATACATAGGTAAGCGTGGCTTAGAGACATTTCTGCTGAGACAAGAAATCTCATCATCATCAATTTTGAAGCAATCTAGTTTTTGGCAACAAGTTATTTGCACCGGCTCTTCCAGTTAAGCAATAATTGAATAGTGATAAACATGAATACAAGTTTTGCTTAACAGCTGAATGAAAACAGTGATGTGATTTTAGAAGAATGGTAATGGAAGTGTCTGTATGTTGTTTTAAGCTCATCTAAATGGCCCAGACTTGTCTCATTGGACGTCGACTACATGTCAATTAAAAGCGCATCATCGGTGCTTGAACCAGTGACTACAATGAAAGAAGACATTTCCACCTGCCAGTGGTATGTCACCAACAGCATCACCTTACCTTTTTTACACCTACATCCTCCGTATTTAAGAAGAAAACATGAATAAATTACAGTTTTATGTACACACAACTATTTATAAAGGTTGAAAGGTTTCGAAGATACAGTTTATACACGATGTATTTATATAATAATGTTTTATATGCAATTATAACAAATAGAATGTGGATAAAGAGTTACAGAATGGTATAAAATGCACTATAAATCTTCAGGGGGTCCTCAGGTTACAGCAGATGTTGTAATTATTTTTCGAGCTTACACCGTTAACCTCGAACTTATGGACTACGTGGGCGAACTAGTTTGGTTGCTGGCTGTGGAAGAATATGCAGTAATGCAGTGTATGAGTGAGGGAGTTTTCCTTTTCCTTTTTCTTAGTTGTGTTTTTATGATTTTACAACTGTGTTAGGACAGGTAAGTGATTTAGTCTAGGGTGTGTTTCGACTTACACCAAAATTCCGTGTCGTAACTCGAGGACCCCCTGTATGTATCTATCTATTATATTAAATAAATAGTTTGTTCTTTTCATTCAGGAATCATTGTGACTCTTTCATGGATGCAGATCCCATGGAGCTTCAACATTTACTTAAACAGAGGCTAAAGGAAAAGTTTCAATGCATTTACAGCGATGTGTCTGGACAAGGTCATCCATTGTTCCTGAATAATATTTTCACAGAGCTCTACATCACTGAGAGTGACAGTGGTAACATCAATAAGGAACATGAGGTGAGACAGATCGAAATCATATCCAGGACACCAACAACAATAGAAAGACCAATCAAATGCACTGACATCTTCAAATCCTTTAGTGGACAGAGCAAACCCATTCGGAGTGTGCTGACAAAGGGTGTTGCTGGCATTGGGAAAACAGTATCAGTCCAGAAATTTGTCTTGGACTGGGCTGAAGGAGCCTCAAATCAAGACATAGACTTTGTTTATCCACTTGCATTCCGTGAACTCAATCTGATGAAGGAAATTCAGATTAGCTTGGTAGAGCTTCTTCACTATTTCAAAATGGAGACACCTCAAAGGAGAAATGTTGAGAGTCAGAACGTTCTCTTCATCTTTGATGGACTGGACGAATGCCGCTTTCCTATGGACTTTCAGAACAATAAGACAAAGTTTAACCCAACAGATCAAGTCTCTCTAGATGTTCTGCTGACAAACCTGATCAGTGGGAACCTCCTTCCAGGTGCTCTTCTCTGGATAACATCCCGTCCAGCAGCGGCTAGTCAGATTCCTCCTCAGTACGTTGACCTGGTAACTGAAGTACGTGGATTTAATGACACTCAGAAGGTGGAATATCTCAAGAAAAGAATAAGTGACCAGAGCTTGGCCTGCAGAATCATCTCACACATCAAGTCCTCAAGGAGCCTCTTCATTATGTGCCACATCCCAGTCTTCTGCTGGCTTTCAGCCACAGTCCTGGAGAGAACGTTAGGCGACTCGGATAGTGCAGAAGTTCCCAAGACATTGACTCAAATGTACACACACTTCCTGCTGATCCATACCAAAGCTAAAAATGCCAGATACTCTGAAGGAACTGAAACCAGTGACGAAGATATGATTCTGAAATTGGGCAAACTAGCATTCCAACAACTGCAAAATGGCAACTTGATATTCTATGAGGAAGATCTAAGAGCCTGCAGTATTGATGTCATGGAGGCAGTAGTTTACTCAGGAGTTTGCTCGCAGATTTTTAGGGAGGAATGTGCACTGACTCAGAATAAAGTATACTGCTTTGTACATCTGAGTATCCAGGAGTTTCTTGCAGCCATATATGTGTTTTTCATGTGTAAAATGCATAACTGGAATGTTCTTGATCAGAAAAGCTGCATAACAGTTGATCCCAACCAGGACGCACTATATGACTTGCACAGGAGTGCAATAGATAGGGCCTTACAGAGTGAAAATGGCCACCTGGATCTCTTCCTCCGTTTCCTTTTGGGCCTTTCTCTGGAGTCCAATCAGATCCTCCTCCAAAGACTGCTGGGACAGAGTGGACCCAGCTTTCAAAGCACAGAAGTAACAGTGGGTTATATCAAGAAGAAGATTGAGGAGAACTCATCAACGGAGAAGTCCATCAATCTGTTCTACTGTCTGAATGAACTGAATGAACTCTCTTTAGTGAAGGATATCCAACACTACCTGAGCTCAGAACGTTTCTCCAAATTCTCCCCGGCACAGTGGTCCGCTCTGGTGTTTATATTACTGACATCAGAAGAGAAACTGGATGTATTTGATCTTAAGAAATACAGCAAATCAGATGAAGGCCTTGTGAGGCTGATGTTAGTGGTCAAAGCTTCAGAAATCGCTCTGTAAGTAGATTGTTAAATGGAAATCTGAAAAGATGTTTGTATTGTTCTCTAGAAACAGCAACATATTATTTTACAACAATGTGCTTCTAGTCTACTTACTTTTCGCAATACTTCTGATGCTATAAATATTATTCATGTGCAAATGACTCACATGTTTGGCTCAAGTAAAATCACTTCACTTTTTCCAATGTAGCCTCAGTTAAATCTCATACAGTCTGAACACCATAAATTGCTGTAACAGTAGAGTAATTATTTGGTTCTAAATATAACTAAGCCGAAGATCCTTTAAGCTGTTTTTAATTTGCTGTATATCTGGCCAAATGAAAATTAGATGGATGTTTTATTTTTTCTCAGGCTAGATAACTGTGGCCTCACTGAGAGATGCTGTAAAGCACTGGGCTCTGCAGTCAGCTCCACCTCTTCAAGCCTACAAGAGCTAGATTTGAGCAGTAACTCCATAGGAGACACAGGACTGAGACTTTTTACAGACGGAGTGGGAGATGCAGAAAGTAAATTAGAGAAACTCCGGTAAATGTTCTTAATGGATGAAGATTACTAACTTTAAAGATTCCAACTTTGAACTTTCTTTTTTAATGTGAATAGAATTAAAATATTGCATTATAATTGGGAAAAATAGTTACTCTGTGGTTGTCTTGTCCTGGCAGGCTTTCCTACTGTAGAATCACAATGCAGGGCTGCTCCATTCTGGCCTCCGAGCTTATTCCAAAACTTTCACAACTAAAAGAATTGGATCTGAGTGAAAACAGTCTGAGAGAGGCTGGGATCCAAATACTAGCTTCTCAGCTGAGAAATCGATGCTGCAAACTGGAGATACTTAGGTGAGTAGATTTACAAGTGTATTTGTAAATTATATTAAATTGAAAGCAAATTTTGGCCAGCCTATTAATGTGCAGTGTTACTTTATGGAATTTTAAAGCAGTGTTATATATATAATCTATGGATTAGAAATTATATAATTGTTACCACGTGAGAGGATAAAGGACATTGCCTCAAGCTTATACCTGAAAGCAAAAATGCTTTACATCTTCATTACTGCCTAAAAAGCAACAGAGAGTGGCGAAAGTAGTACAAAAATCCTCCTAATATGTATCTCCATTTTCAGGATAGTTGTTTTCAATTGTATCTAATTCCAAATTTTATTTGCCATCTAACAAAGCTTAGTATAATGTCTTAGATTTGCTTGCTAGTTATACATGGTCACACAGTTTATCCTCATAAGAATTCTGTCCTCACCTGCTGGTAGACTGAAGGACTGCAGAGTTACTCCTAATGGATGTTTTGCACTAGCCTCAGCTCTGAGGTCTAACCCCTCACACCTGAGAGAGCTGGACCTGCACTGGAATAACCCAGGAGATCATGGGGTGGAGCAGTTTGTGGCCGTTATGAAGGTTCCAATGTGTAGGCTTGAAGTATTATGGTGAGATCTCATTCTTTTTGTATTTGCAGGCTACCTTATTCTATAAAAGCATGAACATATTCTTTAAATTGTTTCTGTAATGAAATTCTTGTTTTGATGTCATTTGAACATTTTTGCTTGCTCTATTATATGAGTTGTTTTTTAATCTGCTTATATGAGTTACTTTTAATCTGCTATAATTAGAGCTAGCCCCGTCATTTAAAAAAAAACAAAAATGTCATTGAAATGCTGACTCATTTCATTTAACTGTCAGACGTGGTTTTCTTTGCCAAAGGCATTAAGCCCCAGCTTAGTTCTAGTCTTGGTCTGTGAAACTAGTTATTTGTGTTACTATAAATATCCAGCACATGGCCTGTGTGATTTACTTCTTTGTTTTTCCACCTTCAGGTTAAGTTATGGTTTGCTCACTGAGAAGACCTGTGCAGCTCTTGCTTTGGCATGCAGGTGCTGCTCTGCTGGTCTGAAAGCAGTAGACCTGAGCGGAAATTCAATACAAGACACAGGAGTGGAGCTGCTCTCTGGTGGACTGGGAAGTCCAAACTGCAAACTGGAGATTCTGAGGTCAAGATTCTTCATTTGTCATATACAGTTATACAAGTACAACATGCAGTGAAATGTTCAGTGAAAAGTGAAATGTCAGAGTCCGTACAAAACTTTCTAGTCTCTATTTAAGCAGAAAACACTAGATTGTGAATATTTATTTTGGTTTACTTTATTTTAAATAAACAAATGTACTACTTTAGTTAGCTGAATGCATGTCACCATTTTGTTTAAATAACATTTTTTACAAATGTTTTCAATGACCAGTTTTAAAACATGCAATTATAGTTTTCTTTTCCTGTTTAGAAAACAACAGAAAACAAGTACAATAACAGACAAAAAATGAACATTCTGGATTTGTATTGAATATGTGGTGGGTGCAGGACAATTTTGACTTTGTATGTTTATGTGTTGAATATATTCCTGTAGGTTGGCTTACTGTGGAATCACAGAGAGAGGAACTGCTGATTTGGCTTCTGCACTTGCTGCAAATCCTACAACCCTGAGAGAGCTGGACCTAAGTCAGAATCCCATTGGAGATTCTGGACTGAAAGCACTTTCCCAGGTTATGGAGAATTTCAACTGCAGACTTCAGACATTAAGGTGACGTTCTGAAAGGGTTTTAAAAGAATACATGCTGATCCATTTTATACCTACATCTATTGGCTGTTTAATCAGGAACACCCATCATAGGTGCATCATAGGTTTGTGGTTTTACAGCTACAGACTGCAGCCTCTCTGTTGCTGCAGGTCAGAACCAGAGTATATCTAACTACGTAGCCAATAACTTGAAACAAGATTTTTATTGTTGGCATTGAAGAGTAAAAAGCAAATGGATAAAATGTGTCTTCCTCTACAGACTTAGGGACAGTGGAGTTACAGAAGAAGGCTGTGCTGCTCTCGCATCAGCTCTAAACTCAAATCCTGCTCATTTGAGAGAGCTAAATCTGGGTGACAATGATCTAACAGATGCAGGCCTCAAGCCCCTTTCTGCTGTGCTGATGGATGGCAAAAGTGGAATTGTAAAACTGGAGTGAGTCCTTTGTACAAAATAGTGTAATATTTACATGAAATCAAATTGTATCCCTTATGTTATAAATGTTCCTTCTCACCAGGCTGAACCTTTGTTGCCTAACTAAGGAATGCTGTGATCAACTGGCCTCCATTCTCTGCAAAAAGGGTTCATGCCTGAAGGAACTGAACCTGGGAGGAAATCATCTGCAGGATTCAGGAGTGAAAACTCTATGTGCTGGACTTGAGAGTCCTCATTGTAAACTAGAGGTTCTAAGGTGATCTTGAATATTCACTCGAAACCCAACGCTTACATGTTGAACCGAATTATGGTCCAAATGGTCTTTTAGAAAAATGGCTAGAATTCCTGTTCACTCCAAACACACATATAATAGAAGTCAACACGTAGATGCTTTGTCTGTTAGTTTCTATTATATGGGTGTTCCAGGTCAGCAGGTTTCATATTATTTTTTTAAGTACAAGGAAATGTATCAAAATTACTGTTCACAGTAATCAACTCTCCACTACAGATGCAGCAGATAGACATTAGGTAGAAAATGATGGAGAAGTTTTAAAGTTATAAAGTTATAATGTATATTCATGAATCTGTTTTTCCTTGCAGACTGTTCAATTGTGGGATCACAGAGGAAGGGTGTACAGTTCTAGCATCAGCTCTAAGCAGCAAACATACAGTTCTGAGAGAACTGGACCTTGGAGAAAACAACCTTAAAGACACAGACATAAGGCAGCTTTCTGAATTAGTGGAAAATCCAAACTGCACACTTGAGAAAATTAAGTAAGTTTGTCCAGTTTCAGTGAATGTTTTTGCAATTAAAATGAACATGCAAAATATTATTTTTTCCATATGTAACATTCACTAATACATGTTTTCTTTTACTAGTTTATACTAAATGATGTTCCAAATAATGACTTCTGCCAAAGAACAAGCTACGGAAACCAAGGAGCTGTTAAAGAAAAATCACAATCTGCCTTCATTTTATTTATTGAATGTATTTATTGTTTTCCTTCTATTTATGTTTAGCGTCATTGTCATAGTATCTATGAAGCCAATATGTCTTAGCTTTACAGACTTACTGTAATCATATGATAAATGTATTATCATTTTTACACAATCTCAGATGTGCAAAAACGCTGTTCAAACTCAAGGGTACCGTAAGGGGGGAGCTGGATGATCCCAAGGCTCCAACACTGACTAGGGGCCCTCAGAGAACAGAGAAAAGGATACATTATATTGTAGGAACAATATTAGATTCTTTTACATGGTCCATTTTCAAGTGGTACATCTGATTGCAGTAGTCATAACTATACCATTCGAGCCATAGTGAATATGGCTTGAACGGTACAGTTAGTGCAACTAGGAGTCAGCCTTATGTTTAAGGCTAATGCTAGAGGCCTAATGTAGTAAATTCCAGCTGGAATTATGTAGGCTGTTAATTGCAGATTTTTGCTCTGCCACTTAAAGAATTAATAAGATGTGTTATTAATGATTTGCTACATCTAAAGGGTATAGTAAACACTATCTATTTGATTAACATGAATTATCTGTACAGCTCAAATAAAAATGAAAAGCATTGACTAGATACTTACGTTTTTTGGAAGAAGCATTATCCATAAAAATAGTGGTTTGGCTAGTTATTTCATTTTTACATGACTGGGAGAACATGTAAATACAATTTACAATTTAATACAATTTAAATAAATTCACATTACTTAAGACTACACCCTACATGCCCCAAATTTAAATGAATCATATTCAGTTTCATTATTTGACTCAAATGTGAAGGGCAAGCATATGTACAAAGAAAATTGTTACATGTACTTTTTTTGTAACTTTTTTCTGAGACAGAATAAACTATTAAAAATAAACCAGTACACCCACACATACACATCTGCTCAAACAGCTAAACAAAAATAGTCACATATACAGTACAAAGACAAACCAAAGCACATCAGAAACAAAAAAATGGAACATCTGAGATGTTGCCCAAAAGTGTTGTGAGAAGTATTTTAGCCTTAGATACTACAATATCACATCACATTTAGTATGGAGGTGGAGGATCATTTGTATTGAGTTGATCTGCACTACACTGTAGCTACTTTGTATCTTGTTCAGTAATCCAGATGTTTTATACAGGTCATT
The DNA here is from genome assembly GCA_037974405.1 of Brachyalestes nurse. Taxonomy (NCBI): domain Eukaryota; kingdom Metazoa; phylum Chordata; class Actinopteri; order Characiformes; family Alestidae; genus Brachyalestes; species Brachyalestes nurse. The sequence continues at coordinate 29,810,826 of JBBPCY010000136.1, read as the reverse complement.
CCATGGGCTCTATGGAGATATTTCATGATTGCTCAGTTAGCCAGATAATGTAAGAGAAAATTTGCCCCTTTGCTCTCCCACTGCCATTTGGCATGCCTAGCTATAGCAGCCTAGCTAGAGAGGTCAGAACCAAGGGGCATATCAGACATTAAAACACCCTTAGAGCCCCGCCACTCCACTACATCTAGCCAGTTGCTACTGCCTTATGCGTTTCATCTGTCATTCCAAGAATTGGCAAAACTACCAAGCTTTGCCTTTCAAACGATAGTGTACACTGGTCAGCTATAACATCAAAACTACTGGTGGGGGAAGTAAATAACATTGATAATCTCATTGTTAAGGCTCCTGTCAAGATATATAACATTCAGTTCTTTAACAGTTAGTTCTTGACCTTTACGTGTTGGAAGAAAAAATCGGCAACCATAAAAATCAGAGTGACTTTGACAAGCACCAAATTGTGATGGCTGGGTCACAGTATCTCCAAAACAATTATATAGAAACAAATGCATTAGTTTACAAAAATAAAAATGTAATGTTTATTAGTCAGTAATAATACAAGTGACATACAAATACAAATGAAATATTTTTAGAAATTTTTAAATTCAGTTTGTGTTTCAGCACTACTGTAGTGCTTTTCAAACTGGTACTCAGGGACACCTAGATGGTGTACCTTTTTCTCCTATTCCTACAAGTTGCTGAGCTGAGTTGGAGCTAAAATGTGGACCATCTGGGGGTCCTTGAGAATGTGTGGTGCTGAGGATATTTGTTGGAAAATGTGTATGGGATAAATCAAAGGGAATTCCCTGAAAGTCTCCTGATTGTCCAGCCTCATATTTTCATTCCAACAAAGTAACACATGATTAGCTCTTTGAACTAACTGAGCTCTGAGACTGATAAAATCAGGTAGAATCACTGGAATGAAAACGTGCAGCCACACTGGCCTTTTGCAGATAAGATCAGACATTCACAGTCTAAATACAATGACTACAATAATACACAGTTAACAACAATATAGTAATTTCATAACAATACAGATATTTTATAACAATAATGTATATTTTATGTACACATGACTAGGCTTGGGCGGTAATACGGTAATATGGTATACCGCGGGATCTAAAAACAGCAACAGTATCAGTTTCAATACCGTTATACCGTCATAAAAACAATGCACTTATATAGGAGACAAAGATTAAATATTAAATATAATTTATTTAATGCCTAAAAATGCATATGCGTAGTCATCAAGTGACAGCGTGAAGGAGAAAGAGAGAGGTGAGGAAAGATCGCACTGTGTTTATTTTTCTTTATTTAATTGATTCAGGTATTTTTATTTGTTTTATGTTGAGACTGGAAATAAGTTTTTGTTTAGGACTTTATAATATAGATGATGTTTGTTAATTCAGCTCTGGTTGACTGTTGTGGGTCCATTTGCTCTTTTTTATAAGCTGCTCTTCTTTGTTACTAAAAGTTGTTCAGGCGGTGTGATTTAATTTCATTTGTTCTGTTTGACTGTCGTATTTGCACATTTTTATAAACTGCTAATTGTTGCTAATAAAAGTTGTTAATATTGT
>JBBPCY010000136.1:29797642-29809152 GCA_037974405.1 Brachyalestes nurse | reverse complement strand
CAAAACAAGATCAAGAAGACTTTTTAGGCTAGAAATAAGATTCCAAGTCTTGGTTAGATCAGGAGTTTTTGCAGTGATGACTGAGACAGCAGAAGCAGAACAGCATTGCGGACTAACGTGTAATAGTCTAAAAATTACATGACTTTTAATGTTATATTACTTTGAATATATTATATACTTGAATATTTATAAAAATAATGTGTGCAGCTTAGTTGGTAGTTACTTGGTTAATAGTATATGTTGATTTGAGACTGGCTTCACAGACACTGATGTACGCCACTCTGGATTATTGCGTCTGCCAAATGCTGTAACTGTAATTGTAATTTAATAGCCATGAATCAACATAATATCAACAATTCATAAGGGTAGTTTTATTGTAAAGTGGTAACTGAACATAGGTATGTTTTTCATTTAGAACTTTGTGTTTCATGCATTTCCAATTATGCAGAAAAGACAACAAATTTTATTCTGAGTGTGACAATACCCATTTGAGCAACTATTCTTTTTCCTTGAAATGAAGATCCTGATATGCAGGCCTATTTGGATTTAAATGGGTTAAAGGGTCCCAATTCAGTTTATGTCATGTTTTAATTGCGGGATCTTTAAGACCTTGAATCAGGTTTTTCTTGTTCGACACATTGTCATGAATTTTGAATCATGAAGCTACACTACAAAATAAGGGCAGTTCCGCCCGTCTGCCCTCAAACAGAGAGAAATGTCAGCGGGGTTCTATCTGGGCTCTTTGAAGTTTGCCCTTTCACTACATATGGCACAGAGATGTTGGGTCAAGAATGTCTTTACTGTCCAAGGACTTGTCTGTACATGAGTTTTGCAGTGTGAACTGTGAACTGAGTTTGACTGGTTGCACAAACCTTAGGCCTACATGAAGGAATCCATTTTCTCCAATGTCTGTGGAACACTGGTCTTCTAAATTATCTTGAAGGAGCTCCAAAAAAAAAAGAATGGAAATGACAGATTAGAATGTATGTGGTACTGTGAGGAATAGCATAGTGATCACTAACATCAGTACCGGTACAGGTCCTCAGACCTGGTGGCTATTTCTTCGAACAGGGTTTCTCTGCCTGATAACTTCAAGAGGTTTTTCTGAGACAAATCACTGTAAGACTCATTAAATGTTTTCTAAATTTTATTCCTTTAGTTTTGCACTGGATAATGTACACAATATGGCCAAAGTATTAGGACACACCTGTTTTTCAGGGTTTGGGGCAGGCCTCATACTTCCGTTGAAGGACAATCTTAATGCTGCAGCATTCATAGAGATTTTGGACAACGCAATGCTTCCAACTTTGTGGACACAGTTTGGGGAAGAACCTCTTTTATTCCAGTGTGACTGTGCCCCAGTGCACAAAGCAAGCTCCAGGAAGACATGGCTGGATGAGTTTGGTGTGGAAGAACTTGACTGACACACACAGAGTCCTGACCTCAACCCCATCCAGCACCTTTGGGATGAACTGGAACAGAGATTGTGATCCAGGCCTTCTTGTTCAACATCAGTGTCTGACCTCATAAATGCTTTACAGAATGAATGGGCCCGAATTCCTACAGAGACTCCAAAATATTGTGAAAAGCCTTCCAAGAAGAGTGGAAGCTGTTATAGCTGCAAAGAGGACCCACTCCATATAAAATTCTATTTATTTGAATGCAGTGTCAAAAAGTTCCTGTTGGTGTAATGGTCAGACGTCCCAATATGTTTGTCCATACAGCTGCTTGGGATGGGTAGCCACACCTAAACATCCTGCTCCTTCCTATCTAACTTACTATATATTCCCATCTGTACATTCTATTTCCTGTGACAAATTTTTCACACCCCACCACCATCTCCTCCCTATTCCTTAGTCTTATCTCTCAGAGGGGGACAGGACGTTCAGAACTCCAGCTCAAGCGCTCAGAGTTCTCTTCTCTCCTACAGTCATATCTCCTATAGTATCTCCTGTAACACTATGACCATATGTCAAAGGCGAGGAGTAATCTTGCAATGTGAATTTTGCTATTTGGTGTATTGGTGTAATTTTTCAGACAATAATATGTATTGGCAACCCTAAGATAACAGTCTGATCATTTAGCTTACTGCAAAATGCTCCTTTTTTCAAATAACCTGCAGTCATCGTTATGCATCCTAATTTTCCATGTATGTTTCAGGCACAGTAACCAGAGGATGTCCGTGAATGGCGTCAGTGCTGTAGACAGTCATCACAGTGATACAGTGTGCGCTGGGTCTGATTATAGATTAAAAAAAACGCAGATATAGTTGAGACATATTTAGAGTCAATTTTTTCTTTTTGATTAATCACTAGAGGTGCATGGTTAAGGTCAATCAATACTCACTCAATTTTTTTCCATACATACATCCCCAGGACTTGTCTTGGTCAACTCAAACTCTATCCAGCTCTGTACTGATGTGGTGTGTTTTATGTGTTTTAGCAGCTAAAACATGTGAAACAGATGTTTGTTACTGAAACAGATGTATGTGTATACGTAATGGGCATGTAGGTATGTTTATGTATGAAAATATGCATACGCTTATACTCGTGTGTGAATATATGCATAAATATACCATATATATCTATATTATAAGTCAGTGTAGGCTACAATACTGTATGGTTGTAGTCTCCCCACTGTGTCTCCCCCTTAGTATTTTTTCTTTTTTTTTTAAAATTTATATTTATTATTTTAAGGTATAGCACATCCAAAGATATATTTATACATATATAGGTTTAATTTAAGTCAGTCCCCCTTTTTCACCCACATGTTGTCTATGTTGTGAGTGTGCTGTGTTGTATGTTGCATCTATGGTTCAGGAGGACGATATTTTTTCTCACTGTGTAATATATGTATATGGCAGGGATGACAATAAAGCTCTACTTGACTTGACTTGACTTTAGATATACAAAATTCTGTTCATGATGATCAACTGGTTATGGTTTCAGCAGACTGAGAAAAGTTTTGGGGATGTATTTTCTGAAAAATGATTTTGGTGACTGTTGACTTCTAGTGGTTGTGAGGAACGTTTACCTCCTAGCTCCAGTGAAAAAAGTCAGATCTGAACTCCAAACATCTCAGCTAAGTGGAAAATTGCATGCATTTGTTTGGCAAACTGGTTCTTTCATTCTTATGGACGTAGAATTCTTGTGGAGTGTGTAATTTTACTCAGTTTCCAATTGTAAAGGTTCCCCAGTGAAGCTGCTGTGGAAAGAGTGATGACCTTTTGACCTTGGCTGCAAAAGAGCTGAGAGAGCCTTTTTTTAACCTTTGTTGACAGAAGGTAGACCCAGAAACAATTTCACAGACCCAGATGCCTGAACCAGTGGTAATCTGCACAGATGTTACTTCTAATTGCTTTTATTTCTATGTTTTAATTTACTTTTTTGTACTTTTACTTGACTATAATTGAAATAATATTTAATTGTTAATGATTGTTAATAAACAACTGCACACGGTCACATGTCACCTTCTCGTGCTTATGTTTTTGTAGATATATAATTAAGCCCTGTTCAGAAATACAGCTGTACAGGACAAAGGCTTTAGCTCCACCTAGTCCTCATTGTCACTATGGATTCGGCTGCCCTTAGGCTACAGGACCAATCCCAAGAACAACGCTCAGGGCAAATACCAGGCTACAAAAGACTTAAAGCTTCTTATGAAATATTGAGTCATAGGATGATTGTGACTAAACACAGTATAAACAGTATAGACTGAGGAAAAGGGAACATAAACAGATTAAAAGGACTAATGACATTAAAAATAGGGGATTTATCTCAAGATAAGGACCAAAGTCTGAAAATCTATTCAAAGTGTGTTTGAACATACAACAGTGACGGAGATTCTTGCATTGATTAGGCCTCATATCAGACTTAAGTAAACTTTTCATTAGGGACTTCCCATGGAAAGTCTTTATGTGTCTTTCCTTGAGTCATAATTAGTGGAAAGATCTGTTTAAACCTATTTATCTCAGAATCAGAAAACTTGATTGATCCCTGGAGGAAATTGCTTATGCACCAACTGCACATACACACAGAGACACAAAAACAAGACTAATAAACTCTCCAGAAAATGACTCTGAAAATGCTTAGTACTAAATGCACTATGCTTTATACAAAGAAGCTGTGGTCAGTAGATATAAATACAGATAAATAAAGTCATTGCTGAAGTAGTTTACTGGTTAACACAAACACCAAGACTGTGATCGCACAAAATGTGACATAAGTACTGAAAAATATTGTCCTCTTAACGTGTACATACACCGACAATTCTCCAATATGATATAGAATATTGAATAAGGTGATGCTTTGAATGGATTCGGTTCAAACGTGCACATAATGTTCACGTATGGATTTCATGTGCTCATTTAAGTTAAGTAAATTTGTGCCTCCTCTCTCCTCGCGCTCTCTCTCTCTCCAAGTCTCTTTCTCTTGCACCTCTGGTGTTTGTTATTTGAGCAGAAGATGAGCCGGGCTGGCTGTACAGGTTAGGCGTGTGTGTCCGGGTTGCAATGTGAGGGAGTGTGTGAGGGAGCGTGTCTGAACTACTCCCGGATGGATCCCGGAGTGGGGTGGGTCAGGTCCGGGGTGCAGAGGGAGGAAGAGAGGGCAGAAACATGCCAAACCCTCCGAGTGAGTCACGCTCATCCAAAACCTGGTCCCACCAGCCGGATCACATCGCTCCACTATTACTAACAACACCTCTTCTTCTTTTCCTTTCTGTTCTGTGTGTCTGTTCTCTTCACTTCTCTTCTCATCTTCTCTCATCTCACTCTCTTCCCTTTTCTTGTCTTCTCTTCTCTTTTCCTCTTCTCTCATCTCCCTCTCTTCTGGTCTTGTCTTCTCTCCTTCTCTTCTCTTCTCTCCTCTTTTAACACACACTCATATGTGTGCACACATACACACTCACACACTTTTAGGCCTGAAAGCTTTCAATGTAATGAATCACCATGACTGCATTAAATTCCTACCATGTGTCTGTATGTCTTTGCTTATGCAATTGTATATTTGTTTATATCAGTTAGTTCTAAACTCTTATCAGGGCTTTAGGCCTCTACCCTGCATGCGACAGCTGACCTCATCGTTGCGCAGCACACCTGCCTGCCTGTGTGCTCCCATTACTACCTTATAATAACTTTTTACTGCGGATGTACTTCCGTTCTTGTTCCCAGATGCAAAAGTTTGCCAATAATCCAGAAAGATCAGGGTTTGATCTCAGTGATTGATGTGCTGCCACTCTGCTGAAAGGCAGCTGCATGGATCTGGCCTGGATGTTCAAGGAATTTACCTATCTGTGCACCGTCCACAAATCATTCATATGTAGCACCTGTTGCAAGGTGGGACAAATTTTACAGAATGTGGGCCAAAATCTCATTCACAAAACTGTTACAGTTTAAAATGCTGAACACTTCTGAACTGTACACAATTCATTTGCCTGAATATTTTTTTTGCCAGTGGTTTGTGAAACCTTTGCTATGAAAGAAAGCGTTTGTGGGTGGAACATGAATGTGTAATTTGGAAATGCTTCATATTTAAAGCGCTGATGATGTTTTTAGGGTTCCTAATAAAAGTCAGCAAGAATTAAAATCAGAACCAGTGTTGTGATGACTTTTCAATATGAAGAAGTACTGTAATGTACGGTATAACTGTTTAAATGTTCTAATCACATTGCAGTGATCTGGTGTATGATTATGGGACAATGTTTTCACTGTGATTGACTATTTGTGCCCAAATAAATATGACTGACTAACACTATAGTCACAATAAAAATATAGTATAATATATTATATTTAGTATTGTAAATATATACTGTATTTAGTACAGTGTAGTATTTCACTCAGAAATACTGAAACACTTTACTGAGTTCTGAAACACTATACTGGGTGTTGTCTGAGCTAACTGAGCGAATGATAGGTGACATTTATGTAAAAAAAATATAGTTGGAAAATGTAATAATATGGAAGGCTATGGAAAACAAAGAAGTTGGTAATTTACATGATAAGATAAATCATAATAAATAGTGACCTGGAAGGTTTAAAGGTCAGTTTTTATTTCAGGTTACTGGCCCCCCAGATTACTCCCAGAGTGATCAGTGTGTTGCTCTGGGCACGCAACTCAATAATACTTTCATTATTACCTGCCCTAACCCTAACCAGGTCTATATAGTAACTTCAAAAGCTACTTTACAAGCTTTTGTGTATGTGTGTGCGCGTTTAAATAAATGTGTGTGGATGTACAGTGCTTGGGTGTGGTGCCATAGATGTGTGAGTGTGAGTGTGTGTGGAGATGTGGGATAGGGTGTGTCTGTGGTCGTGGGTGGGTTGTGTCAGATGGTGGGTTTTTGCCCAGGGGCATGTAAGTTGGTGAGCATGTTTGTGTGTGTGCACACTGAGGGGTTGTCTCTAATAAATGTATAAAAAGGTTTTGCAAATATTTATCATTTGAAAAAGGACAATTTCTAACTTTATCTACTCTATAAACAAAAATGTGTCAATACAATATATTTTTGTTACAATTTACCAGTAAGAAATTACCAGTAATTTAAAAAGAAATTGATGCGAATGTGGCTTTCAGCTTTGTGTGTAAAAGTCTCTCCATTTAAAGAATGAGTGGATGTAACTGTTAGCTCAGTACTTTGAATAGTGTGTGGGGGCGTCAAATGCCATTTGCCCCCTGTGGTTCCAGTCCCCGCTACTGTAGACCCTGACACAAATTTACTCCTAGTTTTAATAGGTGGAGAAAAAAATTACGCAAAATCGGCCCACACGAGCTGCCAGCTGAAAACTGCTACTGATCTTTCTGTCTGCTTGTGGTCAGATTGGACGGATGTTACTGCCAAGTGTGAACAGGGCCTCACAGCAACATTTCTCATTAGGCCGAATGAGGGTTTTTACCAAAGTCACCAGTTTCACAACAGTAACTATGAAGCACGTTTGTGGGACTAGCACAGTTCATGTTCACATGTATGCAAATTCAGATTGACTACATCTAACTGAGAATGGAGAATTTTTGTATTCACATTCATTTTTATTATACAGCCAACTTCATAGTAAATTGTTTGATTCATCTTACACTAAACTCAGCGACCACTTGATTAGGAATTTGTAGCAAAATTTTGCTGGTATACAGTAACAGGCCATAGTCTCTTTATCGGTGTTCAGTTTTTAACCATAGTATTTGCTGCTCTTGGCTGTGTAATTTCTTGAGTGGTGGACCACTGTCAACCTAGCAGTGATACTAAGGTATGTAAAACAGATACACTCATACCAGCACCACACACACTACCATGTCAGTTTCACTGCTGTGCTGAGAATGTTCCACCACCCGAATAATATCTGTCCAATGGTATGCCTGTAGTCAGAAACTCACTAATGATGAATGTGGCACACATCTTCTACCTACACTCACAGGCCACTCATCAGAAACACCCACCATATAGGCACACTAGGTAGATTTCGAGTACTGACCGTCACTAACCTTTATCAAATTGATCAGATCCTTCTACCCTGTCCAACAGGATACTCCACTATCAGACCACCACTGAACAGACATTGAGAGGTGCTGGTACAATTGTATCAGTTGGGCTGTTACAGTCAAAAAACATCACAGTTCTGTGGTCAGAAGGTGACTACTGACCAAAGACTACATTCAAATTCTGCAGCTTCAGTCTTCAGCAAGGCTGGTTTCTTCTAAAGAGGCAAATTAGTGTCTTCAGTTAGACATGTATAAAATGATACCCATCATATGGCAGCAGGGGCTCATGCTAAATGCGTTATGCTGCTTCTGCTAAATGCTGCTGGTTTTGTTTTGCATAATTCAGAGATTTACTCTTTTCCCTGTTGGTCATCGTTTTGGAAGAGTGTTTGTGCGTGTGTGTCCATTTGCTGCACACTGGGTAGACCCTGGACAGTAAAAGGACGTAAAGAGGTAAGTCTGCCTAAATGTCCTTTAGACATTAATTTAGAAAGGCGGAAAAGTGTGAACATTTTTTAAATAGTAAATGGTTGTTTTACAGCTGTGGAAAATTGTACTTTTTCATTCACTGTAAGATCTCGATGAAACTGTTTTAACAGGGGTGTAGCCAGAACTTTCCTACTGGAGTGAACAACTAGGCCCAGTCATTTTACTGGGATGGCACTCGGCAAATTATGATAGAAGCAACTGATAATCTTATGGTAGCATGTTAAATAATGTCAATAGGCAGAGTGCAGGCTAGTGGTGCACATCTTTATACCATATTGTTCGGTTTGGTGTGTGTTGTGATTTGAGTGAATGTAGTCTAGCTTTAACCATGCAGGTTACGTGCATAACTTACTTATGCCAGTTCAAATGTTAGCAAATAAAGTAATACTTGGCAAAACACGGTGCGCTCTCTCTTCTACGCTGTGTTAAGAATGGTGACCATGACAGCCCAACTCAGTTCCACTTGCCACGAGTCACAACACGTTCCAATATCTTAAAAATCAGCTCACCTGATGTTACAATGGCTAGCTAAAGTAATACTTGTGATGTTGGTTTTGAGAAATAGCCCAGCTATCATTGTGCATTACCTTTGAACTTCCCGTTGCTGCACTCCCTCTGCTTTGATGGCCATCTCTTGTTAAAAGTAGCTGAATGGAGCCATAATGCAACGCCCCTGTTTTCTTGACTATGTAATAGTTTACAGTCTCCATGTACCTTTGTTTATGTGTCTGTTCCATGTGAGTATGTTTTGGCCTTAGCCCCGCCCCCTTCCTATTCACTTTTGTCTATTTCCTGTCTCCATCCCTACCCAGGTGGTCTCATTTCCTTAATTAGTATAAATACCCCTGTATTTCAATCTGTGTTTGTGGATTCTTTGTAAAAGCTCTTGTCCTGCTACTCTTTTATGGTAATTTCTAGTTGTGTTGTTTTTCTTGTTAAACGTATCCCTTTTGTTTCAGTGGTGCTCCTGCTCTTGTTATCCTTTAGGCCATATTTTTGTAGTTTCTCATGTTTTTGTGTACCCTAGACCCCTTATTTTTGTTTGTGTGTTCTTCTGACACAACCCACCCAACAACCTTTTGGATCCTGTGACTACATCCAGCTTGCCTCAACCGTCACATCATTACACACACACTTTTCTGTCCAACCTGATTAGGCCAAAGCCTGTAAAGGGCTGTCAGTGTGTTTATGGTCAGTCATACGAGGTGGCCTCCACATCACAATGACCTACAGTATCACCCTCAGGATTGCAGCTGCGTAATGCGAACTCTCAATTCATTATGGGAGAGCACAGTGTCTTGAGATGGATCCCAAAAAAGATCAAAAGACAACTGCACCTATCAACATGATAATCATGAAAAAATGAATTTCTCTGTGACCAACAAACAAAACAGAGATATGCTGAATGTATCAGTTCAGGCTGAATGAAGTAGCAAGAGTCATGTTCAAAGGAAAACTCCAGAATTTTTCTACCTAATCTCTGCAGAGGACAGTCAGGTAACAGCTGCAGTCCTGTTGATGTACTGTGACACTTTTTCTGTGTAAAACAACAGCAAGCCTATTGGCCTCAAACACACCAACAGTAGGACTCAATGGGCAGACAGTGAAACGTTTTCCCATTGGCTTCCATTTTAAGTGAGTCAACAGGTTCTTTGTTCTTGTCCACATTGGAGTTTTACTTTGAGTCACACATTGATGTTTCAATGGAATAACTGACAGTTCATCTATACCACTGGAGGCTTTTTCCAACTGAAATGAAATTTTGCTGCAGAATGTCTCAGTCCAGCTGACTGATGTCTTGCGTTTTGCAACATTTTGCCAAGAGCTGCCCCAACCTCCCATTTTCAAGCACAAGAGCAGCAAGTCTTATCTTTCAGACCTTCTGTGTGTCTACTTTTTTCAATCTTTTCCACTGCTCTCTGTCTCTCTCTGTCTCTCTCTCTCTCTCTGTTTCACTCTGTGGTCTTGGCTCTTATCTCTCTTTAAGTCTGTCTACAACCTAATTCGTTCTGATGACACATTATCCAAGTGCAGTGTTCTGATAATGCTAGCTCTACACTGCTCTCTCTCTCTCACTCTCTCTCTCTCTCTCTCTCTCACTCTCTCTCTCTCTCTCTCTCTCTCTCGCTCTTTCATGAGAAGGGGAACCCAGAGAAGTGGCTTCCCAGTTTTTTTGCGCTGTGGTTGGGGGGTTGGGGGGAGAGAACACTGAGCGTATTTTCCATTCTTTGTATGTGTCTGTGTGTGTGAGTGTGTGTGTGTGCATGTGTGTGTGTTGTGAGACCATTTGCTGACACAAGCTAAGGAAGTTTCACATGTTGTCATTTTAAACATAGCAAAAGGAGATTGTCTTACCCTACGCACACACACACATACACACACATACAGAGCAAACCTTTAAAGTCTTAATGCACATAATAAATTGTATGCATATTATAAATTTAAAATTACAAATATATATTTGTTATGTAATAACAGTACAAGTCCATTCCTGAATGTCTCTCAGGCCATGTTCTATGTGTTTTGGCCTTTCGTCCACATGTAAACAGGTTTTTGAAAACTCCAGCCAAAGTGGCAATTTTTGAAAACTCTGTGTTTCTGTATTTACATGCAGACAAGAAAAACTAAGATTTTGAAAAAGGTACTGTTTCACATCATACTGTGCAGCACTCATGTGACGTCACAGTATGCGCCGTGTTTACATTAGGTCTCCATCTACAACGTGAAAGTTTTGGCATGATTATACTCATCCAGTATGAGGGACACAGACTTCAGAGTCAGCTTCGGATGCTATTATATTCAACACAGACACTGTCTCTGGTAATGATGTCCCCCCTCCAAAGCTTCTGATTGGTCATCAATGCCGTACGGTTTAAGGTTATATCGCCACCTGCTTTTGCAATGGAGATATTTTTGAAAACATGCTCGTGTGGGTGCGATTTTTCTTAAAAACGAAAACGGAAAATCTCAGTTTTCAGTAATACCCGTGTATGTGTGGACATGGCCTTAGTCTCTCTCTTTTTCTCTCACTCTTTGTCTTCCTTGCCCAGTTTTCTCTCACACATTCTCTCTCCTTCTCTCCTGTTTCTCTTCTTCCTCCCTTTCTTTTTTTTTCTTTCTTTCTCTCTACCCCTGGCTGTGTTTATGGTGCTAAATAATCAGCATATGTCTTTCACACTTTCTGCAACATCTCTATTTCTCTCCTTCCCTCTCACAATTTCTCCTTCTTCTCTCTCGCCCTCTCCCACCCTCTCTCTCAGTTCATATGTAAATCCTCTGCAAACATGTAGAAGAGTGATCATTTCTTCATGTCTTTAATGGAAGGTTGCAAATGTGCAACACTTTCTCTCTTTTGTCTTTCTATGTGTGTGTGTTGGTGTTGGTGTACGTGTGTGTGTTGAGGGGAAGTGACTTGCAAGTTGTTTTCATTTTGTGCCCCCAGCACTCTTACGCTAACCACTGACAAGTCAGGCACACACACACACACACACACACACACACACACACACACACACACACACACACACACACATACATACACACACACAC
>JBBPCY010000136.1:29783384-29796304 GCA_037974405.1 Brachyalestes nurse | reverse complement strand
CCAGAGCCGTATACAACTGTAACGCTATTGAGGAGCTGAAATTAGGAGAGCAACCTTATTTTTATGAGCATTTTTTTTCACACCAATAAAAAATGATAATTATGACATTTTTTTGTATTATTTTTCTTGGTGAAACATTGTTTCACCTGTAGTCTTATAGAAACCTATAACTTATAGTGGTGTTTACAGTTTGGGTGTTTTTTTAATTAATTAATTTATTTATTTTTTACAAATTTTAAGTCATATTTCTCAATACTGAAGCCACTTTTCCAAAAAACTTTACACAGTTTGCAGTACCAATGCATGATTTGGACATACGGTGCATCTAACTTTCAAAATGCACTACAAGAAGCAAAACAGCTCATCTGTGTTTCGCAACTGACTCAAACCACCAAAACACTAGCACAGTGTTTAAGCAGGACCACTTTATTACTCACAAGCACATGAAAAACACTAACAACTGACATCACAAATAATACAGTATTGATCATTATTGGGTTTTAAGTTTATTTTTACATTTTTTAGACAAAACAAAAACCCAATTTGACAATTTTGATATTGTATGAGCACAAACACACACACACACACGCACACACATCATTTCAGTGCTTATGAGTAAGACAAGTCAAAGATACCACGTGTACAATGTTTTCACTGTAATTTTTTTGCATCATGCTAGTCCATCCTGTTACAACTTCTCACCCATGTCATGTCTAATGCCCTCTCTTGCGGTGCTCTGGGGATGTATCTGGCAACCTTGGCGGTGCTCAGCAGGATTATCTTGGCACTCCGAATTCTTGCCACTCAAAGCACTCAGGCATTATTTCTCACCTTCTGGTACCAGTAATCCTGTTCAGTTAATCAAGGAACAAGATGAGGTTCTCTGTGTTGTCTGGGCCAATAACTGTCTTATGCAACAGATCACCATCACCTTATTTTGCTACACATTGTGATTTTCCATTTTCTGTAATGCAACTTTTACATTTGCTTTCTGTCCTGTTTTATTTCATCTGAGCCAGCTGTTTATTAATGTATTTGAATAGCAGTGTTATATATACAGTACTGGGCAAAAGTCTTGAGCCACCCCACAATACCATGCTGAAAGCAAGATTGGCAACGACTTCATTTTTCAGCATGACAGTGATCCCAAACACACTGCTAATGCCGTCAAAGCGAACCTTGATTAAAAAAAAAACATGATGGAACACTGCAAGTCATGGATTAGCCTCCCCAAAGCCCAGATCTCAACTATATATACATATATAATGAGAAAATCCAAGTTATATATGGAAAGTTGCAATGTGTTTTAGCAATTGTAAACAAACTTACGTAAACATAATTTAAGGTCATTTAACCAAGCAGGAAGACAGACACAAACAGTCTGTGCTCATGAAAGAGATATATAAAGTCCCTGGTGTCAAATAACCTACTTAGTTGTTACGGCTTAATGTTGTAAATATGTGTGTGTGTGTGTGTGTGTGTGTGTGTGTGGTTACATGTGTCTGTGTGTGTTTGTTCTTTTGCTGTCAGCCTCACTTAGGGGATAACAAAAGACTAAACGGCGGCATGTTGTAGGGGCTCCCGTCTGAAGGGTGTGTGTTTGTGTATGCGAAGGAGAGTGTGTGGCGGGAGTTTGGCCGTGTGTGGCGGGAGTGTGTAGTGTGTATCTGGATAAATAATGAGCTCCATTTAGACTTTTCATTCTGCTCTATTTCACCAGGTGAATGGAGGACTAGAGCCATGGTAACACACACACACACACACACACACACACATACACACACAAACTTATATGCAGAATGTGGGAAGTGAAGGGGTTCCTGTTTTTTGTGTCTTTTCAGTATATTTTATACCGATGTTCTGCCCTCCCCATCGCACACAAAGTATTTTACACACACACACAAACACACACATACACAAACACACACACACACACACACACTGGAACATTCAATGTGACATTGTAGAACAATAGAATGAAAGGGGCAAAACATTCTAGTACATTACAACTGATGGAGAACGTTCTAGAACAGTGCAACCAAGGTGAACAGAATGATGGTGGCGAACATCCTACAGTAAAGTGAAAGGGGAACAAACATTCCAAAACATTATGATTGAAAAACATTGTAGTGCAGCGTGAATAGGGTGAACATTCTTAAACAGTGTGAATCAGGAGAACATTGTGAATGTCTAAAAAGGGGGAACATTCTAGAACAGTGTGAATGTGGAGAACATTCTAGAACAGTGTAGATAAGGGAGAACTTTCTGGAACAGTGTGAATGGGGGAGAACATTTTAAACAGTGTGGACAGGAAGAATGTTCTAGAACAGCGTGAATATGGGAGAACATTCTAAAACAGTGTGAATGTCTTAATGGGGAGAACATCCTCGAACAGTGTGAACATTTAGACCATTCTAGAACAGTGTCAACATGTAGAACATTCTAGAACAGTGTGAATGAAGAGAACATTCTAGAACCGTGTGAATGAGGAGAACATTTTAGAACAGTGTGAATGGGGAGAACATTCTAGAACAGTATGAACAGGACAAACATTCTAGAACAGTGTAAATGTGGGAGAACATAGCTCTCTTTGTGGAAAGTTGTTTTCATAGCAGGAGGTTCTCAGCCCTCTCTTTTACCCCTCATTGCTCGCTAGCAGCTCAACACAGCATCACAACATATTATTTTAGAAAGGATGAAAAGAGATATTGGGGAAAATAATTGGGTGACTATACAATACTGTCTTAAGCCACCCTTTAGTTTTTCATATTTTTTCATGTAGTCTTGAGGAACAGTTCTCCAGGATTCCTGAAGGACTTTTAAAGACTTTTTTTTGTTAAGCCACACAGTGACCAATGTATGTGTGACGTGATGTTGTTGTTACTGAGTGTAAGGTGGTGCAATGCTTAATGCTCATGTGAACATCCGGGCCAGGACCTGTCCCCCCACCATGTCTGTGTTAAATCCCCCAAATATAAATCCTCTGGCAGAACGAAACCAGCTCCGGCGGTGCTAATGACAGCTTTTAGAGACACAGATGATATTTTACCACCGGCAGCTGAACTGTTTAACATAGGTAATGAGAGTTCATGGCCTGTGGAGTTTGCCTCTGTAAAACTAGCTCAAGCTCCATCTCTCTGAAGGGGGAGTTGCATCAGATAGATGGAGGGTTAGAGTGGAAATTCCAGTTTTGTTGTCCACTTGTTTGTGGATTGTGTGTGTGTGTGTGTGTGTGTGTGTGTGTGTGTGTGTGTGTGTTTTGTGTCTGATTTCACTGTCTGATACAGGCATCACCTTCATGTAGATCACAGATGAAGATTTCTTTTGTTTGTGATTGTTGATGTTTGGTGCCCTTTTTTGCAAGAACCTTTCAACTTTTTCTGAGAAACATGCAAATTACAGCTTCTTCAAGAACACTGGATGGGGTGAACATTCTAGAACAGTGTGAGTAGGCAGAATGTTCTGGAGCAGTGTGACATTGTAGAGCAGAATGAATGGGGTAAACACTCCCATTAACTGTCCAGGAGTTTAGTTAATTTTGACTCAGATTAATTTGGGTGATTTTTAACCCCAAAAATCTGCAAGAAAAGTGAGGGCCAATAGAAAACAAGAGGGCAGACGATGGTCTCATCTTTCTGAAAAGAAATGAAGGAATGACATAATGATGTCTGTCACTGAGAATGACAAGTTAGCTATCTGGCTAGCTTATGTCTCAGGCTTCCTTTAACATATCGATTTATCTTCATCTGACTGGTTTAAGGCAGGAATCTAGAAAGTCTGGGGGGGGGGGCAAAAGTGGATTGGTGTGGTGGTCTGAGTGCAAAACCCCAAACAAGCAAAAAAACATTATACATATAAAGAAGTTAGGTAGGCTTCAAATGAAAATTTTTAAAACACACATTTTATAGCAATATAAACAGCAAGATATTAAGCTAATAAAGTACTTCAATAATGCAATTTTTAAAAGAAAAAAGTATGACTATATATTTAGTTGATGTTTGTTCATACTTTCTCAAAACATTTTTATTTCAAATAAAACTTTTAATAAATACAAGTTCTGTGAGACTAAAAGGCTACTTTTAATATGGCAAATGACATCACTGTTGTAACAAAACCGTGCTGTTTTCTTTCATTTTTCCTTGTTTTACTTAAACTGATAAAGCCAGCTGCTGTTTGCACGGAGTCCAACTTTCATGAGGAACAGATGAACTTTCATGATGAACTAAAATGCTCCAAAATGACTTAGGTTACATTAACTTCTATTGAAAGTTACATATCTGAAGATCTGAGTTTTTGTAACAATAAAATGTTATAAACACACTTTAAAGCTGTTTGATCTAATCAAAAATGTCTTTAGGTTTGTGCTCAGAAAAGCTCAGAGAACATGAAACACAATCCCAAAATGTAAAGGTTCATATAGACATGAAGGGGTTGACAGTGTCTGTGTGATCAGACTTGCACTTGTGGAATGTGTTCAGTGTTTCTTTCTGATTGAGTTCTTGGCCTACTGTACGTTCCTTTGTTTTTTAGGGTTTTTTATGGCTGTTTTCTCTTTGACCTAGTTTCTCCACTCCAAGCTGTTGTTGTGTATCAGTGTGTTTACAGTTAATATTGTTTTTTTATGATTATCAGTGTCTGACACACCGCGCTATATATTTTTTCTGCTCTCTCATGAACAAACTGTCAAACGAACGGACACCGAAAACTGGTCCAAATCTGAGGAGAGAGGCAGTTACTTACAGATAATCACACACAACACAGCTCTCTCTCTCTCTCTCTCCCTCTCTCCCTCTCTCTATCTTTCTCTTTCTCTCTTTCTGTCCTGCTCTTTCTGTCCTTTCTCTGTTTCTCTCTAGGCCCCCTTTCTCTTCTTATCTGCTCAATCTCTGTGTGTTTTCTCTCAGTATCTGGGGGTGAGTGTGAGTATGTGTGTGTGTGTGTGTGTGTGTGTGTTCATGTGTCTGAGTGCTATCAGAGAGTTTAGGGCATGGACGACCTTAGGCTTTCTCCTCTATCATAAACGCAGCATCTGCCACTTCAGTCTCCCACCGTGTGTGTGTGTGTGTGTGTGGCTGTTTGGGCTTCTTTTGTTTATTCAGTCTCAGTTTTATCTCTAGTTTCTAATTTCACAGTCCACTCAATGCCTGGACACTATCAGAGTGTGTTCTCACATGATATTTGTTGTTATGAATTATATATATATGATACACTGATGTATATATATATATATATGTTTATGTTACCCCATTGAAGTCACAGCCATTGTCAAGAGTGGCCAGGTTTTGTTGGTAGAACCCCAAGTTTCTTTTTATTCTGAAAGAACATCCTAAGAAGTTCTGGTGCATTTTCACATTGAAATATGCCTGTATATAAAAACCTTTTCCTGCAGGTAAATAATAATTAGAGAGACTGTTCTCCTTAGTAGCTTAAAATTACTGTACACCATGGGCCTGATGCCAGCAGTGTTTTTGACTGACTGTAATTAATTAATTAGTTAATTAATTAAGACCTCTAACCAGCCGAGGCATTCTCATCACAGACATTATAATAATTAAAGCTTTGACTGCAACATCAAAGAAATCAGAAGAATATTCAGTAAAGCCTCACAGTGACCTGCATTTGAATTATTCAAGCATGACAAAGCGCATGTAACGTAAGGCCTGAACCAGTGAAGAAACAGAAGCAGATGATTCCAGATGATCAGGCAGTGATCAGTATACTGGTGGTGCTGAATGCTGAGTGGTTGGAACTTCTTTATCTGGGCACCTTGTATGTTTAGGCACGTTGCCACCTGTTGCAGTAAAACATTGTTCCCATTTCTTTCATGTAATCTCCACAATATGCCAAAGATAAGACATTTTGACAGCCATAAAATAGTATTTTTGCACCAACAATGTGATTCAAAGCAAAATATAAAGAAATGACGGATGGGTCACTACAGTGCTATATACTATATAATATTATATAATGCTGGTCCTCAACCTTGATGCCTAAACCAAGGTGTTACCTGTACCTTTGCTGAATCACTTTTTCACAAGAATTTTTCCCCAAACATTTTACATAAAAGAAAACAAAAAAAATCAAGAACGATGAAAGACAGTTCATACCAGGATGATGTATAAAGTAGCTGCTGCCAAAAAGGCTACTGAAAAACCGACTGACCAGATGAGCTCAGTAAATTGTCCCTAATTAGTTGTTGGTCCCATTTTCTCACACATAAAAGATGATTAGCAACAAGCACCCGTAAGGCCTGACGGTTTTGACCAATAGTAGAGTCTCCAGCACTCATTTCCACTCGACAGATTTTGTTTAAAAGAAGCAGCTGGTCTGGTTGAGAAAACTGCAGTTTAACAAGCAGGTGTTTTTGATACGAGGGCTCAGATGCTTTCTAATGTGATGACAGCATGTCTTGACCATCAGAATCTATTACTTTTGCAGCATTTTAACACTATTCAGTTCATTTATTAATTCATTCCGTGCAACTGCTTAATCCTTACTAGGGTCACGGGTACCCAGAGCCTATCCCGGGGCCTACGGCTGCAAGGCAGGGACTTACCCTGGGTGGGACGCCAGTCCACTGCAGGGGACACATACACACCATTCACTCACACACTCACGCCTACAGTCAATTTATAATCCCTAGTTCACCTGACATGCATGTCTTTGGACTGTGGGAGAAAGCGGAAACACACGCCACCACGAGGTGAACATGAAAAGTCCACACACACAAGGATCCAGATTTGAATCAATTGAGTTTTATTCATATATGGCCATTTTTACAACCACTGCTGTAAGTTTGTTTGGATAAAAGCATCTGCTAAATGCTGTAAATGTAAACGTAAATGTAAATGTAATGTAAACAAAGCAGCTTTACAGAACCCATGTCTGAGCTCCTAGTGAGTGAGCCAAAAAAGCTCCCTAAAGCTGGAGGTATAAACCTCGGGAGGAAGCTTCAAGAGAGGAACCCGTCCTCCTCTTGTTGACTTAGACAGTGAGAAATAGATGACTCTGTGGAGATAAATAATAATGGAAGGCCTTATTGTACAGACTTAATCACTGCTGAACAGCTAGCAGTCTATTACAGAGTAAGTATAGTTAGAGTCAGTAGAGGTAGTTTTGGTTGGAGTTTGTGCAAGGAGTAGTTTAAGAGTCTCTAGTCCACAGCAACAAGAACGGCAATCTCCACCAGAGGCTTAGAGCAGCAACTAGTCTTGGGTGGTGGAGTAGGAACACATGCAGCAAGATTAGTCCAGGACACTTGGGCAAGGGACCCCAGCAATGACCGGGATGGGGTGGCGACCCCGATGGCAGTCAACCAGGCTAGACAGATGGGCAGTGGTTCCCCTCAGAAGAGATACACATACACAGATCAGCCATAACAACAAAACCACTGGTGACGTGAATCATATTACAATGCCACCTGTCAGGGGGTGGGATATATTAGGATGCAAGTGAACAGCTTGTTTATGTTTTGAAAAAATGGTCTAACGTATGGAGCTGATTGACCATGACAAGGACCAAAAAGTGATGGCTAGGGCACATCCAGTCCAGCAGGTCTCGTGGGGTGGTTTTGATATGCAGTAGTCAGTACCTACCAAATGTGGCCCAAGGAAGGACAGGGTCATGGGTGCTTCATTGATACATGTGGGGAGAGAAGTCCATGCTGTTAGGTCCCCAACAAAGAGACAGCACCCAACAGCACTGATTCATGTCTGCAGCACAACAAATGGTAAACTATCGTCATACGGCAAATCAGCCTCTTATATGGACGTTCCCCCAGAAATTTCTGTTATTTTAGGTCTTAGAAGCAAATGTGAAAAAGATCTTTGAACCCAGGAGAACTTTCAGGATAGTCTCCGCCCTCAAGTGGGTGGGTAAGACCTACACAGGGATGGGGTGCCCTGAGAGCACCCGGGCTTCAATGCGGCAAGTGAAAACACAGCAAATGGTGAGCATCTAGGAGAGAAAATACCGGATTTAGACTATTTTTTATTTGTTTAAATCTGATTTTACTAATACACTCTGGGTTCTAAGGGTTAAAGTGTTTACTTATATACCCATCAATTGTATGAGGGCCAGTCAAAACCCATGTGAGTTTGTTTAAGTGCTTTTAAAAAGTGAATTAATGTCATGTACATTTTGCATTGTAAAGTGGTATTTGTGTTTCACTTCTTTAATTTCAATCCATTTCATGGGTCACATCATTGTTTTTTTAAACCCAACGATGGTTCACAAGAGAGCCTAACAAACTATCTATGCTGATCAGGGGTGGAAGGCACTTCAGTAAAGTGTGTGTTTGGTTGATGTCTTTCCACACTCTCTCAAACACGTTTCTTTTCATTGTTGTCTTTCGAGCAACTCCCTGAGACCGCACTTGCTTCGCGTGTTTAAACCATGCATTTAAATTGAAAAACTGACAACTTTTCTGGTGAACGCAAGAAGGTGTTATCACAGTTGACCATTTAATATTGAGGACAACTTCTCTCTTGTCAGTCTATCCTAACATGAGGCAAAATCTAGTTCTGACTGGTTTCGTAGACACAGAGCTAAACAACATTCCACACACACTTTCCTATACTTTAAAAGAAATTATAGTGATTATTAGTGATTATTATAGTCACGCTTTATGTTTATCTGAATGCTCGCTAATTGTACGTTACTATGCTTAAGAATTATTTTTGAAGCTTTGTACCTTTCTGGAGCATTACTGAAACTGAATACATGTACTCGTTTACATTTTCAATTACATTTTCATTTAGACCTTCAAAGAACTTGAATCTCACTAACTTTTAGAAACAATTAATACTGATACTTTTTACTACATTATTGTAATGTTATCTTATGGGTTTGATATCAGAAATTTACTGCTGAGATAAATGGCTTTTCATTATTGACATTCGTGCCTAAGACTTTCAGACAATAATACTGTTTTTTTAATATTTTACATCTATTTTTTTACATTTAAAATCCAAGACATCCTTAGTGTTATTTCTTTGCTTTATTTACTGACAAGACAAATTCATCTTATGTATGCGATGAGACGTATGAGTATTTTTGGTCAGTAGAGGGATTCTTATAAAACCATTATTATTCACACCTAGCATCTATGTGCACATGAGACCCATCCATACATTGAACTCACTCAAACGCATACATACATACATACACACACACACACACACACATTCACACCTAGCATCTATGTGCATATGAGACCCATCCATACATTGAACTCCCTCAAACGCGCGCACACACACACACACACACACACACACTTATCATAGAGGCTCAGCAGTGTTGTACCTGCCAGCAAAGTGGGGTGTGGCCAGTGGGCCTGACCACAGAGGAAACCAGCCTATTGTAATCTTCTCGGTGTTTAGCGTGTGTGTGTGTATGTGTGTGTATGTGTGTGTGTGTGTGTGTGTGCGTATGAGTTTGGGGAAGAGGGAGGAGTAAACGTGTATGTGTATTAATGCCTCTGTTTATGTGTTTGAATGTGTAGTTTTGCACGTGTGTGTGCGTATGTGTATATGTATGCATGTGTGCATGCGTGTTTATGGATGTGTGCATTGTGAATCAGTTTGTATGCAAGAGTTTGTATTCTTGCATTTGTGTCTGTGTGTGTGTGTGTGTGTGTGTATGGGTGAGTGAGGGGTGCACTAAGAGGAGGGAAAAAGAAGGGAAAATGCTGCTTCTGCAACATCCGGCTAATAATTTATTGTGACAGGTTGAACAAACTGAATTTATGTGCCAATCTGCTTGCGACACTGAGGCCTGTTTTAGAAAGAGAGGGAAAAGAGTTGTGACTCAAGCACTCAAGTTTTTCTCTTTTTTTTTTAAAGTAGAAAACCAGCTCTACTTAAGAAGTTTCACTCTGCTCTTTCGTCCCACTCATTATTACTGCGGCACCTTTTAGGAGGCCAAGCAGGTCTCACGAAGGGTTTGTGGGAAGTCAACGATTCTACCGAACTGAATGAAGTTGTGAGAAAATCTACATCTTGATCTTGGCTTTACAGGGGAATTCCAGTGTTTTTTTATTAGAATAAATCAGTCATTAAGATGTTTATGTGAAGTTTTTTATGGCAAAACAGGAGCTTTTCTGCCCTACCACTAGTAATATACACTACCAGTTAAAAGCTTTGGTACACTACAGGTTTTTGTCGAGCATTGGAAAGTGACAAAGTATATATGAAAATATGTCAAATACAACAGGTTTCCTTTATAAGAACCTGTAACAGTGCATGTCTGACATCCTATAAACTGGTTGTGTGGTGAGTCAAATTCTAGACTGTCCTTTAACTTTAAATGCACTAATTTCTGTTTCATCCAATTTGCTGTCACTTAATAGCTCATTAAATATCTAACAGTTGTCTGCTGACCCACATTATAATTATGACTGTATTTGGTGGTTTTTTGTAGGTCAATAGTCATGAATAAAAATATGACTGTTGACTAATAAAGACACTCAAATGGTGAACATGCTGTAACATTTTTGTTAAGAAAGAATATTGAGTGTATTTCTAAAAAATAAGTTAATTACAGACAAATGTAGAAAATCTCAGTGTGTGCAAAAACATTTGAATATTTGGTTGTGTATCATGAAAATAGATCTAGAACTCATAAGACACATGTGGGTTCAACTGAACTGTAAATACAACGGCTACACTTGCATTATCATGGCTCCCGGTTCCTTACACCACCATTGTATGGTGGTGGTGGCCTAGTGGGTAGAATACTTGTCTCTGGAATAAGCGGTCAGGGGTTCATATCCTACCTTCAGCTTATCACCACTGCGTCCCTGAGCGAGACCCAGATCCCCAAGTTGCTAAATGAATGACTACGTTTCTTTACACTGAACTATTTCTCATCACACATCAAAGCTTTGCACTGGAGCCAATGTAGCAAATTAAGCTATAAGCCATGAAATAGCAAAGCTGCATGCTACATTTTCACCTCAAACACAAACTAATCTTAAATAGACTGGATGTTAGTTATCTCTGTGATTAGTTGTGTCAGAAAGGTCATGGAAAAATATCTTTGTAGTCAATTAGGTCAATGCCATATGTGTAAAACAAAATATATAAGAAATTTCAAAGAAATATACAAAACACACACACACACACACACACAAACACACACATCTCATTATTAACACCCTTGCAGTTAGTACTTAGTGCCACCTGTGTTAAACAGAATAAAAGCAGTGAATCTTTTCCAAATAATGAGAGAACAGGGTGAGCAATCTTCGACAAACTCCTCAATACAGAACCTCTCCAGATCCTTCAGGCTCTCCTTCTAGATAAGCTCATCCCACAGTATTTCTACAGTAGTTAAGGTCAGGGTACCGGGATAGCCCTGCCAAAAACTTGATTATGTGGTCGCTGAACTAGATTTGGATGGATTGGACTCAGACATATGTTTTGGATAATTGTCCTGTTGGAAGATCCTATCATGTTTTTTTTTTTTGCAGAGGCAGACAGACTTTCCTTTAAAATCCCCTCATACTTCATTGAGTCCCTGATGCCATGTGTCCTAACAAACTTTCCAGGGTTTTTGAAAGAACAAAACAATCCCACAAAGTCACAGATCCTGCATTATTCTTGACAAAGGCACAAATCCAACTTTTGTTTGTAGCCGAGAAGCTCTGTTCAAGGTTCAAGAGGTTCACGATTCTTTATTGTCACATATATTATTATTCGATAAAGTTATCGAATAATTGAAATTAAATAAAAAAGAAATTTGAGCATACTAAACTGAGGTCATAAAAATGTACACAAAAAATAAAAATGTACACAAATGAACAAACATTACAATCAGGAAGAAGACCGTTCTGAATCAAAATCAGAAAACTTTTCATGGAAATTGCTTATGCTACGATAGCACAGACACACAGAGAGACAAAGAGAGGAACAATATAAAATATGGCAAGCCAAAATAAGTCCAAATAAAACTGTCCAGAAATACTCAAAAAATACTAAATACACTAGGCTATGTATGAAAAATGCTGGGGTAAAAGAAGTGGATATACATTCTATATGCAAGTAAATAAATATATAAATAAACAAATAAATAAACCAAATAAAACTACTGCTACTAGATCTAGTTGTGCTGCTAAAGAAGGGTGCTAGCTCAAGATTTGTGGTTGAATTATAGAAAAGGTGGTGTGTAGTAGGAGGTTTTGTATTGGTGACAGCCAAATGCTTCTGCAAATCTCAACCATGACCCTTCGAGAAATATTTACCATCTTACTCACTGTGTTTCAGGGTTAAATAAACATGCATATAATTATATTGTCAACATTACAGTAATACAGTGTGATGGTGTGTTTCATTGCCTCTTGTCTGAAGAAGTCTGAATGTTCTTAAAAAAACATTTTTTTAATTGGAACATTAGCTGCCACTGGTGAGGCCTCATTTGTTTCTAGATGCAAAACTAAATGGGTTGAATAGCTACTAAAAGTGGAAATAGATGAGGACCATGAACAGAAGTGTATTTATAGCATGTTGGTTGGAGCATTTGTAATGCAGGTCAAGTGTATTTCATTCATGCTGATTGCTGATTGGAGGACTAGCTTAGTGATGTCACTCGAGTGATCGGAAAAGATCTGTAGACCATGTTTCCAACATCAGGGTCGTGTACGTGAGGGCTTAGTGTTTATATTTATGAACATATGGGGGTGCAGGCACATGTGTTTGTGTGTGTGTGTGTGTGTGTGTGTGTGAGAGAGAGTGTGTGTGTGTGTATGTGTGTGTGTGTGTGTGAGTGTGGTGAGTGCATATGAGTGTGTGAGTGTGTGTGTGTGTGTATGTGAGAGTGAGTGTGTATGAGTGTGTGTGTGTGTGTGTGTGTGTGTGTATGGATGTGTAACATGCACAGGTATCTCTTTTTCTACGCCCTATATGCGTGTGTGTGTATAAAAA
>JBBPCY010000136.1:29764003-29783284 GCA_037974405.1 Brachyalestes nurse | reverse complement strand
GGGGGAGGGATCTCACCCCCCTTCTCTCTCTCGCTCTCTCTCTCTCTTTCTCTCTCTCTCTCTCTCTCTTTCTCTCTCTCTCACTCTCTCTCTCTCTTTCTCTCTCTCTCTCTCTCTCTCTCTCTCTATTTTTCTCTTTCTCTCTCTCTCTCTCTCTCTCTCTCTTTCTCTTCTCTGTCTCTCCACTCATTTCCTCTCTTGTTCTCACTGACTCTCACACATTTATTCTCTCTGTATTCTCATTTTCCTCTCTAGTTCTCTCCCTCATCCTTTTTTCTTTCTCCTTCTCCTTTCTCCCTAGCTCTCTCTCTCTCTCTCTCTCTCTCTCTCTCTCTCTCTCTCAGACAGAGAGCAGGTGCATGAGGCTAGTGCTCCTGTTCTGAAAGTCTGCTTCTGTCTTTTCATTGACAGGCCTTTCCGTTTCTAACCCACAGCGTGCACATTCTTTCTTTCTTTCATTCTCTCTTTCTATCTCTCCCCCTCTGTCTATCACACACACATGCGCACAAAGTTAACAGATGCTCTCATAAAAGAACTTCAGCTGAGGCAGTAGAAATACTCTTTTTGAACAATGACTCTCTGTTCCTCTCTCTCTCTCTCTCTCTCCATGTATTTATTTGAATCCTAATGCGCTTTGTTGGATTGACTGTTATCCAACAATATGGCTTTTCAAACAATAAACAATAACAATATGTGAAATGACAGATGAGGAAACAAGAGTGGCCAGCAGTTTTAGCGTCATTCTCAAAGTAAACTCACCATCAAATGACGTTTCTCTTCATTAGAAATAAGTGATGCTTTATATTTACTGGAGGCAAACTGTGACTATTAGATTTAGGCCTTAAATTTAGGCTGAATGTGGGAGTGGCAGAGTCTAAACAGGGCGAAATAACATCAGTGCTTAATTTTTGCTACCACCTCTACTGAGAAACGAATGGTAAGACAATGGGACATATTTATCTGTTGGCCGTTCTGGATTAAACAAAGACATCTGGTGCTTTTCAAAGTCATTCCATATGTTTTATTTGAAGCTTAAAAAGGACTTGTATGTTTCTCTTGTATGTTGCAGAGTATGAAGCAGTGTCAGTACTTTCAGAGGGACTTGTTGCAGATTGGGGCGGTTAGGAAGCATTATGTCCCAGAGGTATCACTATAGTGTGGTTAAAAATGACCTCCCTCCACACTGTATCCAACTTGAAAAGTTGCGGTTCTCTCTGAGTGGATCTCTTGAGACTTGGGGCCCTGTGCTTAGCTTTATAAATGGCTTTACTAGTGACCCTGAGGTAGCAGATGCTGAGTGAGTGACTAGGGGACAGAGGACCCTCCAATTACGTCCTGTTAAATTAAATTTGCTAGTTTTTAGTTACTACACTTTACTGTCCTTTTTTTCTTTTCATGTGTTCACGACTGGGGTATGAGAATGAAGATGACAAAAAGTTTTTTACAAAAAACTTCTCCTTTTTCTGTTCATGTATTGTAATGGTTTCTTCTGAAACACAACAGAAATAAATGAATTAAAAAATAACCTCCCTTTATCCATAAGGCATCATGAAACCAATGTAAACCACTGACTTCACTTCTAAAGGCTTATTCCAAAGCCCTAAAAGCAGCTTTGATATCATTTGACTGAAAATGTACTAAAAAGTCCTGCTGAAATAGACCTTTATGTCAGTGCATATCCGCTGTAGTAAAATGTTTACATATGTTTCATGTAGAAAACTGGCCATACACATATAGCCATTACTAGAAAAAAGATATTTTAAACACAACACTAATTTCAAAATTCACACTTAATTGCCTGCAGTAGCTGATAGAGTGCCATCACAGGTACTGGCTAAGTAACAACGAGCTCACCTTCACAGCACTAGGCATAAATAACAAGATAAGATTAGAAGATAAATCTTTATATAAGGGTGAACAGATGGATTTTGATTCGGAATCTGTACCACCCAACTACAGCATGAAACCATGCATACATTACTGGCATCCACAATTGATGATGAAATCCAAGGATTATTTATTCCACTGTTACCTCCTAATTATTTTGGCACTGAAGTTTGAACCAATAACCAATACAAGAGCCCACTTGACTGTTCACACCCAGATCCTATGAAAAAAAGAGACCTCTCGCTGGATTTTCTGGGGTGGGGGTTCAGACTCCCATTGGAATTTCTGTTTCAAGATTTTAACTGTTTTATCTCCAACCATATTTTTTGACTAAATTATGAGTTTGTTCATAAAACATAAGTACTACTACATTACTCACAGAGTTTTAATACATCATGTATGATGCATTAATATTTAGAGAGTTTAAATACAAAAAGTAGTATGATTTCAAAGTAATTAGAACATATGCAAAATTGTTATATTGTATAATTAGGGCCTAGAAGACCCTGAGGATTCCCTACTGCTTAAATTAAATTCATGTATATATTAAAACTGGTCATTGTCATAGAAAATCTCATACCTTCATCTTATTATTTGTACATTTGTAATAATGCTCTCTACTTGTGTAACATATTATGGTCTAATTAACTAATTGAAAAATGGTTCAAAATTAAGACAAAATATTCATACATTAATTCATACATCATTTTCATATGAATGAAATATAGGCTTTACAGGATAGTGGCAGTAATTGTGTTGGTCTGGTGTATTCTGTGTGCTTTTTTTTTCAGCGCCGGCCAGTCCTCAGGCTAGGAGTGGCACCATAAGATCTAGTGAGTAGATAAAGTTACCATGTGTTAAATAGGTACTTTACTGTTTTAGTGTGGTGGGCTGTGGGGGTGGAAGATATTGTGTGTATGTTTGGTGTGTGTGTGTGTGTGTGTGTGTGTGTGTGTGTGTGTGTGTGTGTGTGGATAGATGTGGCAGTGTGAGGCAGGCAGGTGGCCACAGGGGGGGATGTGAGAGAGCAGGGCAGCTGTAAATTTAGGCCCAGGTCTGAGCCTGGCATTCATCTTCACAGCCACACAGGAAAAGAGTTATCCTCCTGAGACACAAGCAGGCTTTACACCAACACACACACACACACACACATGCATGCTCACACACACACACACACACACACACACACACACACACACACACACACACACACACACACACACACACACACACACACTCATATATTTATACCACCCTAGGCACCCTTTGTTTATTCAACCTCTCTCACCCGCAAGCTAACAGCACACACACATACACAAACACACACACACACACACACACACACACACACACACATATACAAACACACACACACACACACACACACACTAAGGTAACTTAGGTACCAAAAATAGATGATTTTACTCTTTCAAGTTTTGTTCAGAAAATATATGTCACACACAAATCCACCCATCCACCGACTCACACTAACACACACACGCATAGAAAAAAGTGGAGAAATGTGTTTTCCGACATGTTAAGTCCGTAGGGACGCCATTTATGGTACACCACTAACCCCCTGCCAAGTTTAAATACACCACACACACGCGCACTTACTATCTAACAAACCATTTAAAATACATGAAGCTGTCTTTAGCTTTCAGGCTGATTTTGTGTGTGCGTGTGTGTATGTGTGTTTGTATTATGATTCCAGATGCTAGTCTTTGATGAGTCAAAAACACTCCACAGCCCGAGGGAATACAGTTAGAGGCATTTGCATGCTTTTTAGTGTAGCCGCTGATAGAGCATTTACAGGTCACTCCAGTGTATTTATGGGCTCTTCCCATTCAAACCAGCTCTGCTGAACTGAGCTTTATCTTTTGCCAGTCATCACTCTATCTACTCCAGCTCCTCTGCTCTATTTGAATACTACTACAGACTAACACGCTCTTGGCTGCGAGCACAGACACACGTGCCACCAACACTTCCATCCTATATATCATGTCTACAAGCATTTGAGCAAAAGTGATACACTGAATTGACTTGAATGTGAATAAACATATAACATCAACATAGTTCGGTCAATTTCAATTACCTGTCAAAAATCTGAATTTTCTGAAAAAACCAAACACACACAGCCACGAAATGTTTAAAAGACACACTTTATTCACATGGCAGTTTAAAAAAATCGTATCAAAAAGGTGTAGAAAAAGTCGGATGTATAAAAAGTGTTTGTACTTTATGCTAATACAAAAAGAGGCAGCAAATAACCAAAACGTTACTGCTAAACTGTTTTTTTTTTTGTGATTGGCCACAATAGTATTGGTATCAAAAGTACATAGTAATATCAAATAAAAAATAAAAATAAAAAAACAAGCCAACTAGTTATAAAAGCAGTAATTTCAGTGTTTTTAAAACTATAATACCATTGACACTCGTGATTATAAAACAAACAAACAAACAAAAACCAAACAGTGTTATGAAATTAGGCATAAAGAAATGTCTCATCAGATCAAAAGCTCTTTTTTTGTCACTTTAGGCCTTTGATTTGAAAACATGCTTGGTAAACTTTGCTTTTCTTTTCTAGCTTGGTAACAAATCAGAAAACCAACACTTTTTTTTGTTCAGCTGAAATCTCTTAGCTTGGTAGATGTCAGGTTTGACATTGTGCTAGCAGGAGGCTTTGGCTGCTTTACTCTGTTGAAATGGTAACACTAATGAAATGCTGGGTGTCTGTGAGTTTGCTGCACAGTTCAGATTAGGGTCTAAACTTGGTGATATGAACTATAAGGCAAGTGCTTGGTTTGCTGGGGAATCTGTGGCGCTAGGCATTCTGAAAGCCACACGAAATGGCCCTGTGTTCTCTGAGGCAGCACTGTAGGGCTACAGGGTGTCAAATCATGATAATGCTTACTCTTACTGTTAACACACACTCAATCATCAAAACACGAGCAGGGGGCACGAATACTGGGGTCCAACACTGTCAAATGCGCCCGTCATAGTTAATTAGTCTTAATACAAAATAATAAATTATTACAAATTGTTCTTTATATTAAAATCCATACAATTAGAGCCCTCATAGACAGTTCATTTCCCCATTTATAATACAAAATATATAATACAATATTATTAAAAAAAGGAAAACAACACAGTGTATAAAAAGTAGAAAAAAAACTGATATTAAGTAATTCTTTGGTTGGTTTGAAGTCCAACGGGTAAGAGCACGGCTTCATCGCTGGCCATGCTGTCAAATAATTGGCTTGATGCCTCTCCCAAATTGTGTACCACAGTGACTCGACCCCGCCTTAGGAGCGGCCACGGAGTGTTTTTTCTTTCCTTTTCTTTTCAGGATGATTGTCTTCTGTCTCTCACTCTCCCT
The DNA here is from genome assembly GCA_037974405.1 of Brachyalestes nurse. Classification (NCBI taxonomy): domain Eukaryota; kingdom Metazoa; phylum Chordata; class Actinopteri; order Characiformes; family Alestidae; genus Brachyalestes; species Brachyalestes nurse. The sequence goes on along the minus strand of JBBPCY010000136.1, from coordinate 29,778,018 downwards.
CCCTCTCCCTCCTCCTGCCCTCTACATGACGAGCGTGCGAGAGGAAAAGCTGCTGAGGTATTTGTGCGTGGGCTCGGAGGACATGAGCTGCTCCTCTGATTTCCCGCAAAGCACCTGTTCCCATGTGCTCAGGTGCTGGAGGGAGAGAAAGAGAGAGAGAGAGTGAGGAAGAGGAACAGAGAGAAGGTGTAAGAGAAAGGTGGGGGAGAGAGGTGAAGAGATAAAGTGAGTGTCATATCGCAGCATGTAATTTTATGAGTTTATGGCCTAATACAACATCTGGGATCATTGAGTAAAATAAACACATCTATAGACCAGGCTGAATTCCTTTATACTAAACGAATGTTGCTTTTTTTGGTGGTGTTTTCTTTACTCTTATAGCCGAACACCAAACAGGATATTAAGAACACCAGAACGTAAACTAGAGAAGTGTGTTAATGTGTCAATTGTCATTTTTCGAAATAATAAGAGAGTGCTTAACACATGTATTTTTTAAAAATTGCAGTTTTTTCTACACATGACTATGTGCAATTGTTAAAATATATATGTTAAGCTAACATTGCCAATTAGTCAATTTGCCGCTTTAAAGTCGTGGTAAATGGTTCCAGTTGTCTAAAGCAGGTGGAAATGAGTCTAGAAACTGAACCGTGATAAAGTCTGTTTGGGTCGGTTCTTGTTTCAGATTGTGCTTTGGAAAATCTCTCTTGCAGAAGAAATTTGTACAGCAGAAAATTTATGACAGAGGATGGATTAATTATCGATGTAAGGAAAAGCTTAATATAGGAATTGCTGACAAAAGGGAAAACTAAATGTGAATTCATTATCAATGGAAGGGAAAGCTAAACAGGAGAGCTACTGATGGACGGAAAAACTGCATTATGAATTACCGGCAGTGGGCTGCTCAGGGTCCTGCGTGGCATCGGGGGGGCTTTATGACCATCCTCACTCTTCTCTGCTCCAGGCAGCATCAGGACAGAGCTCGTCAACAGATCCTGCAGAAAACCAGAACAACAGAGAGCAGATATTACACCACTATTACAACACAGAGTAAGAGAGAGAGAGAGAGAAAAATAGAGGTAAAGAAGGAAGTTGGTTTCTATATTTTAAGCATCCATTGAAGTGGTGTTAAGTTTAAGCAGAGGACAGCAATGAAAGGTCACTCACAGGCATTTCGTGAGCAGGACCGGTCGAAGGGAACAGCTGGGTATGAAGATTTTGCCCCTCCCACTGCAGACACGTTGGCTCCGCCTACAAATATAAAGCAACCGTGCCATTCCAGTTCTGCAAATTTGACTACGCTCATAGTAAACAAGCACTGCTGTGTATAATCAAAAGGGCTTGTTTATGCCACTGCTTGTAAATGCAAACTGCTTGCAGTTTGACTGAAGATTTACATAACAGAAGCAAATGGACCCAACATCACAACAAACGTCTAAGCATTCAAAATCAATTAATCAATCAATCAACCAATCAATCAGGCTTCATTTATAGTACACTGAGGATGATCCTAATTTACTATGAAGTCAAACAAAACATTAACAACAAGAAAGCCTAAAAATGGCATAATCAATTGTAAATATAAAGAACAAGCAAGGAATAAAACAAAACAAAGTGAAAGTGGAAGAAAAAATAGTGCTGGTGTGACATTAAGAAAAGACACACTTGCGTCAACTAAATCAGCACAATTTTCATTGAGGTTAGATAACAGATAATAAACTCAATAAACTGGGTTTGTACTGACCTCTTGTTTAATCTTCTTGAGGGGCGGCTGGTCGAGATGTGCCCCCCCAGCGCTCACTTCACACTCCTGAGGCTCCTGCTTAATGCCACCAACCACTGCGTCCACAGGAGGACTATGGGTCTAAACACAGCAGATACACACACACAAGGGTCAAATACTGAAGACAGTATAATCACACAGACCTAGTTCAGTCTTTCGGTTTACTTGCTTTTAGTGATAATTGTGTTCGTGTTAAGTATTTTCTTAAGGTAAAAATGATTTGAAAGGCTATTCTGTATAGCTCTTCTTTTGGTACATGCTCATCTTTACACACACACGACTACATACATAAGTAACCCTCACCCTTTTCAGTGGTCCGTATTTGGTGTCCTGCATGGTCAGAGCTGTTTTGAACGGAGTAGGAGTGCGAGGAGAACACTCCATGATGGAACGCCTCAGAGTTGGTGTCCTGAACCTAAAGAAGAGAAGATTCCAGAATCATTTTAAACTATCAAAGTCTATGTAAAAAAAAAACAGTCTGGGATATGAATGTGTTGGTATTTAAATTAAATATGTTACATTAGCATCATGGCTTTCTTTTAGTTTGACTTGTTTGTGGCCAGAACTGTGTTAATGCATCATGTGCAACTACTTCAAACAAATGAATAACAGCACCATCCTTTTCAGTGTCTTATTATAATAAAGTCTTAAACTGTCTGTATTCTAACAAAATGTTGAATCATCTGGCACAAGACTGAAAATGCGCCGAACACTTAAAAAGATTGTGTGTATATAAATAAAATATTAACATAAAAACAGATTTACTCACTTATGACAATGACTGTGTTGATGCAATGCATCTGTATGCACAAGTTTGCACACCCCTGCTGAAATTGCACATTTTGTCCATTTTCTAAGCAAAAATAAGCACACGTCTTCTATAGAGAACACTTCTGTACGCCGTAATGCACATTTACTTAATGTTTGTTTCATTTAACTTATTGGGAAACAAACATAAAATGTTGCCTGCACAAAACGTATGGCACATTTTGCATTTGCATGTTAAATTCATCAAATAAGTAGCAATTTTGCTGTAAAATTACAGAAAAATGCCATAATTAAGTGTGTTCCATTAGAAGAAATGTGTTTATTTTTTACTAAGAAAATGAACAAAACCTAGAATTTGACCAGGGTGTTCAAACCTTGGCTTGTGACTGTGCAGCTTATTCATGTGGAAATTATACATGTCTGAATCAAGTTAGTTCAGTGTAACACATTTTCAGCAATGTGTGTTCTCTCAGTTGCATTCTTAAGATGTAAGGGGGACACATAAGATGAGTTCCCTTTAATGCCAGCTATAACTATTCCATTTGACGATTGTTTTTCTACAGAAAAGTTGTAAAGGGGGTCCATATGACACAGGTTTCATGTCTGAGTGCAGTAGTGAATTTTAAACCAGCAGAAAGCAGCTCTTACATGTCGTTCTCTTTCTGGGAACGGAGAGCGAGGTCATGCTGCAGTGGCTTCTGGGAGCACACCGATGAGGGCGAAACAGGTAGACTCTGGCTATCTGAATCAGGACTCACTGAAGCATTTAGGAACTACAGATAGGAATAAGAGACAGATAAACAGTCAGACACATGACGTATGTTGTCACTGTGTGAACAAAACCTAATGTCTCCAAAACAGTTTACAGGAGAAGGACAAAAACATTATTAACTTATAATAAAACAAATAAATTTGGACCAATTCGATTAGTCCATGCATCATGAAATCATGACCAGCGCTATAAAATTATGCTAAAATAAAAAACGAAGATGAAAGATTTGACAATGTGCTAAAGGAAACAAAGAATCAGTTCAGTTATGTTGTATTGTGGAAAGATAGCATGCAAGTTACAAGAAATTGAAAAGAAGATGTGAAAAAGAAAGATTTCTACTTTCCCCACTTCTTATCGGCAAATGAACCGTAATTGATATCTCAAATCTGCTCACAATAAAATTGTATCTATGTAAATCTTATGTAAGATGCTGAATGCAGAGGAACAGTCAAATGCCAGAGGGAAGCGCTTGTATGCTGTGTAAATATTTGTTATGCATAAATGCTGGAGATAACTATTCGAACGGACCTGTTTCTCAGTGGCTAAACAAAGATGTTGTTCAAGTAATTCATTTTACTCTCAGGCAGCTAAGACAGCCTCTAGAGCATGCAGCATTAATGTGCTTTTGCATTCAGTTTCATATGTATGTTGAAATAACATTTGGAGAAGGAAAACCAGTGCTGGTGAGAGAGGACAGTCAGAAATGTAACCTTCATAAGTGCTGGATAAAGGAGTCATAAAGATGTCATAACCATGTATGATTTGACAATAAGCATCAATACCGACACACTTAAGTAGTCTGATGAGCAGTTCTCATCAGTGCTATGTGATAGGTCACAAAATGCTTTTCAGGTTTGGAAAAGGTCCTTTATTGCTGCAAAGGGGTGAAATGATGATAAATCATGAAGGAAAAATCACTGGTTGAGATGACTACTCTAAATGACACTGATTAGTGACTGATTGATGTTCACACAAAGTTACTGATGGATCGGCGAATAACTAGTAGGATCATCTTAGAACTACTACTGATTTATAGGGAGGTTGACTGAGTGATCTCGAGGTACCTGAGAGGGAGAAAAAGGCAGGCTGCTCATGATAGAACGTTTGGGCGTGGAGCAAATGAATGGCAAGAAGCCGCTGTCCTCGCCGTGGGCAGCAGAGATGCAGCCCTCACCACCTGCTGCCTTACGAATTTTAGACAAGCTCCTATTGGCTGGGATGCTCTGAGGAGACCAGGTTATACAGTTATACAGAGGGGCTGACAATTAACCTTGTGGCTATGCCGATCCATTGATATAAAAATGTCTGTGGGTGTTTCTGAGCGCTAGCAACATGCTAGCATCATGCTAAGCTGGTTTACATGAATAGGATGGGGCGTTCTGACCTATTCACAAAGGGTCTGCATGGCTGCAGGTTTTGATACCAACCAAACAGGAGCGCACCTGATTTGACTTTTGCTTGTTTAATCAAGCCTCAGTTTTCAAACAGCGTGTTCCATGCTTCTGAGTTTGGAGAAGCTATTATATTTAGAAAAAATTGATTCAACCTATTAATTCTATCATTATAAATTATATCACAATATGCTTTTCTGCGTTTATTATACTGCCATATGAAATAAAGACATTGATAAATTGCACATTTCATAACAAGTATAATTATGCCTGGATTTAGTGCAACGCTGTGCATAAAGCAATTAATAAAAATCTTACTCATAGTTTTTAATGTCGCACTACTATGGCTTTTTTTGTCCGTTTCAGCGTATAAAAGGAAATATTGTGATGGATATTGTGTATTGAGAAAATGGCTATTGTATTTTTGCCATTTCACCTTTGCTATACCTCCTTTATTGCTCTAATACTGATGATGTTCTACAAAGCTGGTCCTAGCAATAGTTGCTATAAAGGAAGGCCTTTATGGGCTGAAACATGGGTAGGGTGATTGAACAGGTGTGCTCCTGCTTGACTGGAAACAAAACTTGCAAACCACACCAGCTCTTGGATGAGACAGGACACCCCTAGCACACGAAGTGTGAATCTTTCTTACCGAGTCGATAGCATCCATAAACTCCGGTAAGGCTGCCAGAACTCCGTGGCTACCTGCACTGCCACTGCTGCTGCTACTGCCGCTGCTGCTTAAGCTGCTGCTGTTTGGGCTCTTCGTGTTGCCATGGGCGCTCTCCTCAGGAAGACAGCCTTGCTCCAGGGGCGGGGCGGGCACCGACACGGCCATGCCCATGGAGGTGTCAGTCACAGAGCCCCGACCCCACCCGTAACTGGCCATGGAGATCTGTGAGAAAGCGAGAGAGAGAGAGAGTGAGATGGAGGAAGAGAGGCGACAGAAAGGGAACTTGACTAGTTGAATGATGTGCATGGAGGAGGTGGAGGGGAGGGGGGGGTCTGTGTTGCACAAGTAGTTAAACAGAGTTTGTGGTGTGATAAGGGCACATTGCATCACTTAGTCAAGCAGTTAGAATGTGAAATAGACCCCCAGATGCTTCCTCCAATTAATCACAAACACACACACACACACACACAAACACTGACACACTCACGGGTAGTGCTTGTTGTCCTTTAAGCTCATTCTCTGTCGACATCAGAAGCATCTCAATCTCCTTCACCCTCTTCTCTTTTTCTGGGTCCTCTTCATTATAGTGTTTCTAAATAAAAACACATGAACACAAGCAAAGCCGAGTTGAGATAAAATGCCATGACTCATTCTATAGACGATGCTTTCAATGACGCAGTACATTACACAGAAATGTCTCTGGGGAAATTATATATGCAACAAATTGAACTCTCTAGTAGGTTAGTCCTTCAGGAGCTGGACTGAAGACCTACTGTGTTTGTTTTTAATCAAGAAGTGACAGCCATCACGTATTGATTTACAATGCACGGGACAAATATATTGAAAAAACATTAATATAGTATTTCTGGAAGTACTAGATATGTCAGTGAATGTAAATACAGAAAAGAACAGACATGTGCATCTGCACTGGCACCAAGGTACTGCTAAGCTTCACCACTGATTTCAGTACAGTTTAACATGGAATGGAAGGGTTACCTGTATAGCTGCAGTGCCATGCTGAGGGATGTTAAAAATGTTCAGCTGTAGAGCCAATGGAAACGGCACCTGAGGCGTCAGTGACAGAGCATGAGAAGCACAATCATTTTAACAGAAGACATGCTTTTGAAGAGCCATGTTAATTGTTGTTTTTTTTTTTACATCTTAAACGTTCATGCTGTTAAAACAATATGAAGAAGAACTGTAAAAGCGTGTTGCTCACCCTTTGTGGGTCAGGTATGTAGTATGGGTACGGGTTAGCGATGGGGCTGGTTGCCATGGAGCTGCTGGTAGGACTGTGGCTGTAGCTGAGCAGGTGGGAGGGTTTCGTATAGCTGCTGCTGATTGGACTGGTGCTCACTTTAGCAGTGTGCTGCAGATAACCCTCCTGCTCCACTTTTCGCCGCATAGTAGAGTTCCAGTGGTTCTTTATGGCATTATCAGTTCTGGGTAAAAGAGGATGATTCAGGCATCAATACAAACACACACTGTGGAAGAAGTATTTTAATGATTTTACTTGGTTTAAATCTATTACTTGAATAAAAACTAACATGAGCCCTGTCTTGTGAGTGATCATTTTCATTTGGTGTGCAAAAAAACCCTAGAAAATGCTAATCAACTTCCAGTAAATTTCAGATTCAGTGTGACTTCCTCTAGTAGTTTTTTCCCCAGAAGTCTTTTTACTGCTCTGACCTGCCCGGGAGAAGTTTGGCGATTTCGGCCCAGCGGTTGCCTAGTTTTTCATGGGCCTGATAGATGATGCGATCCTCTTCCTCCGTCCAAGACGTCTTCTTCACTTCGGGGTTCAGGTGGTTGTGCCAGCGCTCGCGGCACTGCTTTCCTATGCGGCCTTTTAAATGCTTTGCTATCACTGACCATCGCTTGGGGCCATATTTCTGCACCAGCTCAATGACCTGAGGAAGGGTGCGAGAAAGAGAAAGAGAGTGTGTGAGAGAGAGAAAGAAAGAGAGAGAGAGAGAGGAGCATGGGCAGGGCATTGAGTGAAGGAAGGAGAGATGGAGGTAGGAGGGGGGCAACACAAACACAGAGAAAGGGAACTTGAATTGCGCAAGTGTGTTAAGGTTGCACACAGATAGTGGCATTTGGCTAAATATCTGTAATATCCACCTGCCGATGGCCGTCGGCGGGCCATAAAGATGGCGATACAGAGTGGGACACCTGCTCCATACAGTTAATCATTACAGCACTCACTTCCACTCAGCAGCGTTGTCATAAAATGTTTTCCAAATGAATTATATATATATATATATTACATTATCACAATTAATGCCACAGGTAAATAGAGAAACATACTGTTGATACTATGTAATTTATTCTTGTGGAAATAACAAGTGCATCATTTTTTTTGCCATGGTTGTTGTATGCTGTTGCATGGTGTACAAGGTGCATAGAATTAGCTTGGCTGCAGTTTTGTGGTTTTGGTGTGTTTAGGGTGTGGTCAGATGTACACATACCCTTTGGTCCTCCTCTTTGGTCCATGGTCCTTTAATGAGTTCGGGGTTGAGGACCTTCTGCCAGCGGTGCTGACACTGAACATCTGTGCGGTTCTGCAACAAACACACATAAATACTCTTATTTGTTGTTATACCTTTTTAAGGCTCAATTTTTGCCCGCACAGACACATTCAGCAGCATTCAAATACAGCAGGCAACATGTTAATGCATTGGAATACATCTATATTAAAAATATTCAAATGTACATATTTAATATTTCTTACATTTATAGCACAATTTGGGTGGCAAAATATTTACTATACTAAAATGGAGGCATTTTTTGCCTTTTGTCCTTCTTTATTATGTCTATGATACTTTTTAGAGCTTGATTTTGGTAATGGTGTGCGAAGCTGAGACGACCAGGTGTGTGGAATCCCCTCTGAGTGTTTCAGAAATGAAACATCACCACTTTCTGATTCTCACTCACTGTGATTTACACAGTGCTGATCTATTTCTAAAACAAAACAAGCTGTCATGCTCTGCCCACTGTGCATGTGTGTGTCTGTATGTGTGTGCGTGTGTGTTTGTGTGTGTGTGTGTGTGTGTGTGTGTGTGTGTGTGTGTGTGTGTGTGCAGCAGCAGGTGCACGATGGATTCTGAAACAATGCATTCACCACCTCCATCCACCACCCCCACCCATCCCAGACTGAATCAGCCTATAAGGGATGCCCAGATATGCAAATTGGACTCTGAACCATCACATTTATTTTACCTGATCCTTCTAGCCATTCACATGCAAATCCTCATATCTAATACACCACACCTAACTTAACCCCTCAGAATAGACACACACACACACACACACACAGACACACACACACACACACACAAACACATTCACACACACACACACACACATACACACACACACACAGACACACTTACAGGTAGGAAGCTGGCGATGACTTTCCAGTCTTCTGAACCATGATGTTCCACTAGTCTCTTCAGCTTCTCGTCCTGTGGAGAACAAGCCAAACACTTTTACAGACGTACAAACATAAACAATGTGAACGTTTCGAGATTACTCACTGGAAAAGAACACACATGCAAAATAAATAAAATGTCTAACATGCTCAGTTCTGTCTGTTTATGTCCAAAACACAAATGTTCTGCAACGATTTTGTAAATTAAAAAAGAAAAAAAGGGGAAAATGTTGTAACTAAACAAGCAACACAATTAAAGAGTCTGTTTTAGGATCTTCTTCTTCTTGAACCTGAGAGTTATTATTCAGATTTGTTATTCACTCTCTTTTATAAATGATTCAGCAACTACTACCAATTACCAACAATTAATCATTGAGTATTCAATAGATTATTCAGTAACTACTATAAACAATTCAGTACCTGTTATACATGATTCAGTAACTATTACAATTGATTATTTCACCATTATATATTAGTTAATTAATCATTAATCAGTATCTACTGTAAATGAATAAGTGACTTCTATAAACATTTTAGTAACTACGACAAGTGATTCAGTAGCTATTATAAATTATTCAGTGACTACTATTAATAATGCATGAGCCATAAATGATTCCATAACTGACATAATTAGTCTGGCAAAGGAACTGATGAAGGGGTTAAACAAAACAGTCAGACAGACAGAAAGACAAATAAACACACACACACACACACACACACACACACACACACTCACACACACACTCCAACAGCTCTCCTGCATACCTCTTCACGTGTCCAGCGTGTTTTGCCGAGGTGTCGTTTTCCTGTCTTGGCCAATGGGGCATCATAGTCATGATCATAGATCTCCACATCTTCCTCCTCTTCATCGCTACTGTAAACACTAAAAGACAGAGAAAGCATTGGGGTGAGACAGAGAGCAACAGAAATAAGGGAGATGGAGGGGGTAACAAGGGGCAGCCATCAATGGAGGGGGCATAGGGGCATGTGAGGGCAAGAGAGAGAACGAGAGAGAGTTTAGAAACAGACAGTGAGAAAAAGAAAGGAGAGAAGGATAAAAGGAGAATGGGAGCTTATTATTAACTAGTTCACAACTAACAATGACGTTAGTTGTGTGGTCTAAAGCAAATAATTTGCTCTATATTTGGTCTAAAGCAAATAAATTGTGTGTTTTTTTTATTATGAGAACTTTCATAAATTTAGTCCAATTAATATTTGGATTTTTATTGGTTTGTAACAAATTAGTCCCAAAATATTGAATTGAATCCCATAAATACAGTGATAAAAGCACTTTCAGTTATACAGTTTAACTGGTTGGGAAAAAAAACTCTTTTTGTTTGTGCTCTCAAAACATGTTTGTGCTCTGAAAAAATATGTACTATTTCCAAACACTGACACTAATGGGTTAAATGAGAGAATGAGCATGACAGATGTTGGCATATTAAAAGCGGCCCTGTCCCGTCACAGTGTCATATATAATAGAAAAATCGAGCGATAACACAGTCAAAACAAAACCGGAGTGGCTGAACCTGTAGTGCCAGCAGGCTGAGAGAAACCGGTTCTGGTGTTTTTGGTTTCCACAGAGACTCTCCACAGTGTGAACACGGATGGGCAGCGTTTCCTCACTTGCAGCATGTTCAGGCCTGCGCAGGTGCTGTCAAAGCCGCATGCTCTACAAACTCACCTGGCCAGCTCTCAGTTAAACAGAATAATGCACGGCGCATGTGAAAAAAGGCCGAACTCTATTGGCCTTTGTGTCGCGTTGTGGGTGTACGTGGGCATGCATGTGTGTAAGCCATCATTACAGCTTGGTGATCAAACCCACAGATAAAAAAAAAACATAAACAAGACAATAGCTTTCTACAGCAATGCCTTCAGCCCATCCTTTGTTTAAGAAACACTTCTGGAGTGGGGCATCACTTCAGCCAAGTCATTTTGAAAGGTTCCTTCTAGTCAGGAGTGGGTGAAATGAGTGTTGCCTCAAACTAGCCACCTTCATTACGTGGCTGTATTGAAGCTATGTGACTTTGTTCATTCATTAAACTTATATTGAAACTGGACACATAACTCATTCATGTCAGCTTAGATATTTCAAAATCTGAAAAAAAGGGTCTCAAGATTAACAAGTTATATGGGAGTGTTAGGTTTTATCATAGTAAACTTTTTGAGCTCATGGGACTGATTTGTAACAAAAACAAAAAAATGCATAAAAATCAGTTAGTAAAGAGCATGTTTGCTAAAAAAAAAAAGAAAATCACTCTAGACCAGAACGTTAACATTTTGTTCTTTTCATACTATGAAGTCAACTACTGCTACTAACAGGATGCATTAATGTATTAATATTATGATAATATCCATAAAATACCCGACCTTCTCTTGAGTTGGATTACATCATCTAACCTTCTCCTCTGAGGTCAAGTAAAAGGTAGCACGGCTCGTGCTCTGATGCGGACTGCACGCGCACGCACTTGCCCTCATCCCCACGCAGCGCGAGCTGCAGCCCGAGTCCCGCGAGTCATCGCGGCGCGTGCTCAGGCGCTTTAATTGATTTCTCAAAATTCTAAAAGATGAAAGTCGTTCTGTAACGGCTTTTCCTCAGGAAAGAATATCAAAAAGCAACAAATACGTTTTTAATTTACACCTAAAGTGGCTAAGCTCTTTACTCACACTTTACTTTCGCTAACAGGCAACGAAAACACTTTAAAAGAGGATGAGTTCAGATTAAAGGGTACATAAAACAGCGTAAGTACAACAAATCAATATTACACATATGAGTATGAACTAGAACGGGTCTAAATGGTTTAGAACGCGCGCTTGCCTGATTTGATGTTGCTACGGGCGACTAAAAAAACGTCAAAGTTTAACGGGCCCGCACGTGCAGAGAGAACGAGCGGACAAATGAATGGAGGGGAGAACGAAACCGGAGGGGGGCTGCTGGAGGTACGCTGGGGGGTCCGGACACCTCTTAATCCACCTGTTCGCAAGCTAACGTGCCTTAGCCAGCAGCGTGTGCCCCGTACAGCCATGCACAGAAAGACACGGACACATGGAGCTCGAGTGCACGAGAAATAAAAATAAAAAACACAGCGCTGACCTTCAGCCGGACACTGTGAAAGAGGCAGGAGAACCTGATCGGGGTTACCTGTGTCTCGGGCGCCTCGACATCCCGCCGCTCCGTGCAAGGTGGAGAGGAGTGTGAGTGTGTGTGTGCGTGTGTGTGTGCAGCTATAAGCTCCCAGGCTCCGCTTCGAGAAGGAAGTAGGCTGACATTAAGTTCACTAGGGGAGTGCAACACTATGCCATGCCAGACTGTAAACACACACACACATACACACACACACACACGCACACACACTCACACACACAGACACGGGTTGGTTTATACACAATGTAAGGACGCTGATGTATGTGTTCTATATGTAACTTAATCATGAGCCCCGCCCATATGTAATTTATTGTATATACTAATATATACGTATATGATAATATATATGTCTAATAATAATAATAATAATAATAATAATAATAATAATAATAATGATAATGATGATGATGACGAGAATCATTATAATCATCATAATAATATAAGGCCTATACGTATGTATGTAAACACCTATATATCTCTGTCAAAGTGTTAATAATTATGTGTCTCTATGTCCATATTTGTAGTAATATGGCCCATATATGTGTTTATGGATCTCTATTTAATTCAACTGTACCAATTCAAAAATTAACCCTAATCCGAACACAAATGGTTTCGCGCTTTCAAAATGAAAAAAAAAATTGAATTTGCTGATTTTCTTTGATATTTTTTGTGTGGTGTGTTTTTCTCTGGGCATTTCAGTCCTCTTCATGTACTAAAACCAACACGCACACACACACACAGACACACTGACACACACACCTATCAGACAAAGCTCCCAGCTCCCTCCCGCTAAATTTGGCGCCTCTAGTGCTGCGCATGCGCAGTGGTGTCCCCACGTCAGGTGCCTCAACACTCATCCAGAGCGCCATTTACTCTTCTGCTCGCGCTAAACTTGCAGTGCTATTGTTATTCAGCGCGATTTTTTTCAGAGGAGTAGAAATAATAGAAGTGTAGGGACAGGGAAGAGTGTGGGGCTGACATTTGCACAAGTTTTGCCTGTAAATCTGCAGCTTTCAGTGCAGAATTGATGATTTCAGACTTTATTCCAATCTTCACTGTTGTCCGCCCGGTCCCCCTCTCTCACTTTCACTTTTTCAGAATCCCCAAGTTTCGGTTGGCTGTTTCTTTCGATTTGAACTCAGATTTCCTGCAGGCTAATTTGACAGATCTCCTACAGATCTGATCATTAACCCACCCATAAGCAATTTCCTCCCGGATCAATAAAGTTTTTTATTCTGATTCTGATTAATCCCTGTCTAACAACTCAATTCTTCATGACGGGTTGATTTGAAGTCATGGTTTTGTGTTTGACAAATGAAAACTCAGTTTTTGCTTTATGGTTTGTTCTCAGAGAACACACGAATTAACATCAAATTCAATTACTCATGAGTAGACATGATTATGATATTACTGTGTTTTGCAGTGTGAGGTCAGGTGCTGTCAAGATTATGTTGATAGTCATACTTCTTTCATTTAGAAGAGTCATTTTGCTCAGTGCATGACACATGCCTTATGACATGTTTCTCTCTCTCTCTGCAGGCATAATAAAACTTGAGTTATGTTCTCTCTGCTCCTTCTTTCTCATATGTGCTGTCAGACTCACAGTCGCTTATAGGATTAAATCAGTCGAATCGATGCTGTGTCTCTGACCACTGATGCTCATATCGAGCTAATAGACATCTTCAGTCATCATGTAATATTTGTCACAATCCTAGGTATTACAGTAGCTGTGCTTGTAGGAAAAGGCACATATACACACATAGAAACATACATACACATATACATATATGTACATGTGCATTTACATATATATATATGTATATATTAGTGCTGTCAAGCGATTAAAAATTTTAATCTAATTAAGTACATGGTGTGGCGATTAATTAATCTAATTAATCGCATTTAATCGCACATACAGACATTACAAGAAACATTATTGAATAGAAGCCTATGAATTAGGTTACAGTATATGACAACTGTAAGTTCTGATACACTTCCTCGTTTCTCAAATAAACCCAGCCACCATTATCATCGCTATTTCCAGCCCTATTCA